>JAOEHY010051743.1:0-10941 GCA_025447955.1 Psilopsiagon aurifrons
GCCCCAGAGGGTGCTCAGCATTGGAACTGCCCAGGGCAGGGCTGCAGCCCCCGGCCCTGCAGTGCTCACACACCGTGAAGATGAGGCCTCAGTGCCATGGGGCAGTGGTGGCCACGGCAGTGCTGGGGTAAGGGTTGGACTGGAGGAGCTGGAAGGGCTTTTCCAACCTGGTTGATTCAGTGATTCCATGACTACGATTCTTCTCCCAGGCAGCCTTGGGAACACACCATGGCTTTTCTTCCTGAGGAGTGTAAGTGACTCACGTTCCACTTTCTCCCATTGGAACAGTTTTGGAAGTGGGGCTCCTTCAGTTTACCCCATTTAATAAGCTTTTATATAAGGCACATTCACCCACCTCCTTCCATCCTTCCAAAAGCATCCATGAGTATTTGGCAGGCTCACTCTGGGCCTGTCCTAAACTGCAGCCCGAGTGCAGGTAATGCTCAGCCCCCCTGGCAAGTGATGGGCTCAGCAGCCACACAGCAAGCCCAGACCTGCGCCGTGGCTTTCCTCCACTCAGCTCCCGCAGGAGCCCTCCAAGAGAGAGGAAAAGGGTAAATCCGGGAGCTGTGACTCAGCACAGGGACGCAGCAAACACCCCTTTCACTTTCAGAGGGGTAGTGCAGGCAGCTGCCAGGTTTTTTCCTGAGATCCTGGAGACTGCGCCTATTTATGCGTTTCCCCTGGGTATTTATAGAGCAAGGCACTGTCTGGACTTGCTTTTGGTTGGGTTTCTTGGAGGGAGGTTTGTACCTCCTGGCAGGAATAGCAAAGCTCCTCACTGGGTTCAACCAGCAGCAGAACCTTCCTCTCCCCAACCTCTGCGGGCACCGAAAGCCTCCAGCCCTGGACTCCTCACCCGGACCTGAACTGAGGTCTGTTTGCGCCTCACCTCCGGGCTGGAAAGAGCCACACGCAGTGTGTGGGTACCTGTGGGCTGGGGGGACATGGGGGCACTTCCTGGTGCTGTCTGCAGGTGGTTGTTGAATGCAGTAAATGAGGGCACTTCTGCTGCATGGTGCCCGTTGTGGCTCCTGCTGGTTCAGCCCCTGGGAGCCAGCACATCCCTTAGGTCCAGGGGCACTCAGCAGTGCTCTGAGATCTCCCAGGGACTGCTCAAGCCAAACCTGGTGGCAGGACAGGGGTGTGGATGTGCCCTTCTTGGTGCTGGGAAGGCAGTCTCTGCATTCCCATTGCAGGGGGTTGGAACGGGGCGATCTTAAGGTCCTTCCAACTGAACCAGGAAATACTCTGAGCCCACATTACTGTTTCTGAGGAGGGTGAACAAGGCACGGGCTGCTTGGAGTGTGATCCTCAGCACTGGCTCTAGATCTTACCCCGATGCTCTGCAGTATTTGGGCACAATGCACAAGAAGCGGCAATGGGGGTCCATCAGAGCTGGTAGCGGGGGGGCTGGAGATCTGAGGTGCCTCAGTCTGAAAGAGCTGCTGCTGCTTCTCCCCTGGAGGATGAAGAGCTCTTGGTTCTCTGCTCAGGCCTGTGCCAACCTGTTGGGCTGGGCTGTATTTATTCAGGTGCTTGTCTTGTGGAGAATCCCCATAATGTGAAACATCCATGGACAGAGCAGGGAGTGTTTCTTCCAGACACTGCGCAGGCTGAACCCAACGCCTGTGCCCAGCACTACTGTAACAGGGTACATGCCATGCATGCCCTGAGATGACACGTGTTGACCCTCACCTCTTCCACAGGGCTTGCGTCTTCACAACATGACCTGTGATCTTGGGTACCTTTGTCACTGTAAGATAAGTGGAAGGGTGCCATGGGTTGGAGGGAGGGAGGGAGAATGCTGCGAGGGCCGGAGCAGCTCTGCTCTGCAGCCAGGCTGAGAGCGGGGCTGGGGCAGCCCCGAGAGGAGAAGCTCCTTAAGGGGAGACCTGAGAGCAGCTCCAGTGCCTGAAGGGGCTGCAGGAAACCTGGAGAGGGGCTTTGGACAAGGGATGGAGGGACAGGACAGGGGAATGGCTTTAACTGCCCGAGGGGAGACTGAGATGAGCTCTTGGGCAGAAGCTCTTCCCTGGGAGGGTGCTGAGGCTCTGGCACAGGGTGCCCAAAGGAGCTGTGGCTGCCCCGTCCCTGCTGTGCTCCAGGTCAGGATCTTTAAGGTCCCTTCCAACCCAAAGCACTCTGTGAGTCTGGGATTCTATGAACCCAGTCAAGAAACACTTCAGGCTACAGCCATCAATCCTGGTTTGACACCTTTTGTGACGCTTGGGTTACACCATCTCTGTCACTACCATGGCTCCAGGTGGGAAAACAGATACCAACACGAGTTGTTGTGGGCATTTTGGAAGTCCTGTCACGCTTGGCAGATTACAGTGGGATGAGTGATGGAAACAAGGACAAGGTCTGCTAGGAATGGGTTAGAGCATACTGGGAGAATCTTCCTGTTCCTCATAGGTGGCAGCTTGGGGGGGTTGCACAGATTTCTGCTGTTGTTCCATCAAAAGCTGTTGTGTTTTGATAGGCAGTTCCCTGCTGCTACACTCATGAATCCTAATGGCTTTTCCTACTAACACTACCTGATTGCAGTCTTCACGGTCCTCTCAGACCCATGATGAAGAACACTCACAGACACCAAATGCTGCTCTTGTTAACATTGATGATAACAACAGCCCTGAAAGACACTGGTATTTCCCATTTTTGAGTTGCCCACTCTTCACTCACAGTCCAACATTTTTCACAAGCCCTTTCCATGGGCTATAAGAACAAAAAGGAATGACCACAGCAGACAAGAGAGAAGTGTACATCATAAAAGTAACATCCGACAATAGCAGCGATCAGCCCAACGGCAGAGCTCTGATTCCTTCCCCTCCCATTGAGCTTCCCCACCCTTGCAAGCTCACAGCGCCCTCTTCAAAGAGACTCACACAGCCAAAACAATGCATGGCCCACTTCCATTTGCTATAAAAGCCCTCAAATGTAGCCCAGACAACAATGCCAGGCTCCTGCCATGCCTCTGGGTGTCTTTAGGAGGATATTTGACCTCCAAGGATAAGACCGGCCCGGAAAATCAGGGAGTGAGATTTCCTTTGCTTTAAAGCACAAAGGACTTCACCCACCTCCATGTCCTTCAGCAGTGATTTGTGCTGCCCTTCCACACATCAGATCTGGCCTGGGACAGTCACAGTGCCAGGCTTTAGCCAAGTTTCCTCTGAAGTCCCCAGCAAAAGCATAATGCTGTCCCCATGGCCAGAATCTGAGCCTGGCTTAGCTGCTGCATCCCATTAAACACCACACTCATGAGCAAGGCTCAGGTGACCCCTGAAGAAACTCTGCCCTGCACCACTGGATGGTCTCGGGGTGGATTTGATGGGGCTGAGGAAAAGGCAGCCCCTGCACAGCCTCACATCAAACAGCACAATTCACTTCTCCCTTCCCTTCCCTTCCCTTCCCTTCCCTTCCCGTCCCGTCCCGTCCCTTCCCTTCCCTTCCCTTCCCTTCCCTTCCCTTCCCTTCCCTTCCCTTCCTGCTGGGGAAGGAGCAGAAGCAGCCTCGCCCTGCAGGGAGATAGAGGGGAGGTCAGGAACCCTCTAATGTGGGAAGTGGGAGCCACAGCTCAGTGACAGCGGGGAGAGGACGTGTTCAGACTGACAGAGCTCTTGGGGGTGCCCCCAGGGAGGGGGGCAATCTGGGGAGCAGCAGCCACTCGGCCCCAGCCTCGTCTCTTCTCTCAAGCCTTGCCTTTGGTTCTGGCCGCAGGGACTCTCAGCCCTTTCTTCATCATCATAGAATGGTTTGGGTTGGGAGACACTGAAAGCTCCTGCCTGAACCAGGGACCTCTCCTCCAGGCTGCCCCAGCCCAGCTCCCAGCCTGGCTCCGGAGCAGAGCTGCTGCAGCCCTCGCAGCATCCCCAAGGCCTCCTCTGCGCTCGCTCCAGCAGCTCCACGTCCCTCTGGTGCTGTTGCCCCAGAGCTGGATCAGGACTGCAGGGGGGGGTCTCCCCAGAGCACAGCAGAGGGGCAGAATCACCCCTTCACTTTCCTCATCTTAAGTCCCATTGTCTCTTAGTTTAACAAAGCCATTATAAAGTCAGAATCGTGCCCCCTGGCCCCAAGCTTCCAGCTGGGCTTCAATTAATACCAGTTATTTTACAGTTAATTAAAAGCTGTGCTGTGAGGCTCTGTCCTGGTTTAACTTGGCCAGCATCACAGCACACCCTCACCTCCATCACTGAACGCTGAACAAGCCCTGGCCCTCAATGCAGCAGTTAGGGGTAGGGAAAGGGTAACCAGTGAAAATAGGAGGTATAAATCAGATGGAGCCCAGCAAGGAAGGACCTGCTGCCTTGGCACCGCACTCATTGCTCCCAGCTTCATGCAGGCAGCCTGGGAGGGAAGACGGGCTCCCAGTGGTGCTGGGTGGTGCTGGGTGGCAGGAGAGGGGACACTGGGGTTCGCTGAATTACAGCTACCAAGATGGGGCAGGGTCACTCGATGGGACATGTCAGAAGGCGCGGTTTATAAGCAGCCCCTCACTGCAAGGTCAGTGGTGTTAATGCATTATGAGTTCTGCTGGGCCCAGCAGAAGACTCTTGGAGCACTGGGGACAGACAACACAGGAGCCTTCTGCTCTCTGTGTGTGGTGGATGTTCCTCAAGCAGCACATTAACAAGTCATTACGACACCTGCAGGGTCCAGTGGCCTTTCCACTACCCAAGATACACAGCAGCTTCTCCTGCCTTCCTCTTGAGAGCCCAGCTTATCCCCACACTGCTTCCTTATCAGCTATAAAGAATTGGCTCACTTTATGGCAGGTCCCGCGTCACCCTGCAGCTGAGCAGCAGCTTCTGCTGCTGTCACAGGGGCTGCTCCTTTGGCAGCCAACAGGCTTTGACCAGGGATCCTCTAAAAGCAGGAGGAGGTTCCAACACTGTCTTTTGGACAGAGCTCCTGAAGGAGGAATAACAACCAGGGTGACCTGGGCTGCATCCCAGGTTCCTCCTCTTGTGTCACGCTGGGGCCTGGGAGCCAGCTTGGTGCCGCTTCCCTGCTGGCATCACCTGGATTTCAGTCCATTCAGGACACAGCCCTGGGGCAGTAAGTGAAAGGGAGCCAGGAAGGTTCCATTAACATGCAGAAACATTCCCAGGTATGATCCTGAGCCGTGGCACTGAGGTGATTGGATGGTGCAGGGTAAACAGACCGGGGCTGGGTTTATGAGAGGTTCCCTTCTCCAGGTATCTTATGCTAATGCCCACAGAGATCTGGGAGATAGGAAGGGGAGGAGGAGTGTAAAAGGAAACCAGCAGACAGCTATTAACAGAGGGAAAATTCACAGGTACCCAAGCTTGGGCCCGGGGATGGGTTTTATTACAGCGCCAGGGGCTGGCAGAACACCAAGTTTCTATTCGAACGTGTGCATGAGTCTGTATCTGTGTGTGCACAGACTTCGGTATCAACCACGAGATGGAGAGGGAGATTTTAACACACGAGCTGCAACCCCCACGTCAGAGCAATTTCTAACAGCGTCCCGGTGCTGTCACGGGAGGGTTTGTGTGACACAAAGAAGGGCGGAAGCCCAAACCCGCCCTTCTTTGGGCTCTGCGGAGCTGTCAGCAGGATACAGCACATGAGCCGTGTGCTTCACCTGCGTCCCCACAAAACACACCCCTCTGACGGACAGCTTTGGTCAGAGCACACGGAAACCCGGAGCCTGCCCTCAGCTCGGGGTGAAACACACAGCAGAAGGCCACAAATGAGGGTTTCCAATGGGAGAAATAGGAACGGGGGGTAAGGAACCCAGGGAGCTCTGCTGACCGTCCAGCAGGCCCTGCAGCAGAGTCAGCCTCCAGAGAGGAGAGCCCAGGTGCCAGGGATGACTGCAGAGTATTCCCTGGGGATCTCACCTGCGTTAGCCTAAACTCAGTCAGGAAAACCCTACGGCCAAGCACGTTCAAAGGTGCCCCCGCAGGAAGTCCCACTCAAGACACTGATTTCTTCCTTCAGGCCAACAATGAGTACTTCAAAGCCAAACCGTGTTCTAAAGCCCCACCTTTGGATTCTGACCACGTTACGGTGAGCAGGGTCTGACCCCAGCCCATGGCAGGAGCCTCCCCAGCTTTTCAAAGAGGATAAGAATACCTGAAGCCTTTGCATTGGCTTTGCTTTAACTCCTGCACTGGAGCAGAGGTGAATGTCTCAGATGCTAATACAAAGCATCCTGAGGTTTGGTTGTACCTTGTTTTGTACCTTGTTTGCCCTTTACCTCTTCTCCCTCCTCTTGAAGTTCTGCTCTCAGAGCGGTGCCTGCATCTCGCTCAGATCTCCTCTCATGGTATTTGTAATTCTCATCTGAAAGAGGAGGGGAATAACCTGCCTGTTTCTCACCAAGCACTCAGCCATGAAGTGAACTCTTCTCCATCCTCACGTGCCAGTGGAGCAGCATCCACAGTTAGCTCACTATTCCCTATGTGGCAACGCCCTGGGAAGGACACTAACTGGTCTAGAGCTTGAAATTCCCACGTGACAGAAGATAATGGCACTAAAGGCAGGAGAAGTGACTCAGGACACTTACAGCACATGGCCACAGGGATCTGTGTGTGTGTGTGTGTGTGTTAATAGTCTCTGACAGGCCATGAAGGCAAAAGCCACATCCGTCCACCCATCCATCCCTGCTGGGCTGCAGGCAGGGCTGCTTCCTTAGGAAGAGACATGCTGGAATAGCACAAAGTTGGGATGTGCCTGGAAGGGACAGGCAAGAGGGGAGAGGTGGGCATAGGGCTGGGAAAGGCATCCTGCTCAGAGCTGTGAGGTGTCTGAGCCACAGGGCAGACCAAGGAAGCCCCACGGTGCTCATTTCACTGCTTGGAGACCCCAGATGAAGGTGGGAAGGGCAGCACCCACATGGGTACATCATCTGATGTACCCATGCTTTCTAACACTAACCGTGTCTCTTCTGCTTCTGCTGCAGTTGCCTGTCCTGTGAAGCAAGATGAGTCTCAAGGGATCCCTCAGCAGCAATCCTGGCTCTTCAAAGTAAGGATCTCCATGGTGGGCTTCCTAATGCCATCTAATAGCTGGCATCTCCTTCCTACCAACCAGGGGGATGCTCCCAGTGGTCCCACTGCTCCCCAAGTCCCTGGTGCTTGTTTCACCCTTCCTGGGCACCTCCCAAGCTGTGGCCGCAGCCAGAATCACTGCCTCCTGAGTCCTGCACACCGGTTATGGCACATTAGGTGGAGGGAAGAGAGGGACACCAGGAGCCTCTCTCCACCTGCAGCCTGGGGGCTTCAGCAGCTTCCAATGGAGCCAGATCCCCCGGCTCTCCCTCCTGTCTCCATGCTCCTGGTCTCTGGAGCGCAGGGTGTAGGTGTGTGTGCACCATGAACCACTGCCCACCCTCATGGGGACGCAGTGACAGCACAGAGTTCCACTGGCTCAGGGCACCGTGCAGGACAGCCCGACCACAGTGCCTGAAACCCCGAGGTCCCGCTTCGATCCTCCCCTGCCAGGCCGGAGCTGGAGAAAGCACCGTTCCTTCCTGGCTGTGCACCCCTGGGCACAGCCTGGGCATGGGGGGGTGGCCCTACCGGGAATATAACCCACGCTTGGAGACCTGACACCCCAAAACTCAAGTGTTTGCACACAGTTATGGCCTTAACCTGCAGGAGGGGAGACTGAGATGAGCTCTTGGGCAGAAGCTCTTCCCTAGGAGGGTGCTGAGGCGCTGGCACAGGGTGCCCAGAGAAGCTGTGGCTGCCCCATCCCTGCAGTACTCAATCCAGGTTGGATGATGCACCCTGCTCCAGTGGAAGGGGTCCCTGCCTGTGACAGGGGGTGGAATCCAAGCTTTAAGGTCCCTTCCAACCCAAACCAGTCTGTGGTTCTGTGAATTAGTCCTTCCACATTTTTACACTGGACATGTTCTGTATTTGAGCCTTCAAGGAGCACATCTCAGAAGGGTCCATTAAGATTCAGGTGGGCTCAGGTATAGTGTGGAGGGGTCTCCATTTACCTGCCCTGCTCACCACACACTGGGAGCCACTGTTCCTAAACCAGCCCCTCCAGAAGCGATGTCCTTCCAGGGGACACTGCGTGAAGGTAACTTCAGTGGGGACAGGCACCGATGGGCTCCTCTGACTCCTGTTTCCAGCTGCTGGGCTCAGTGATGTGCCTGCAGCGTGGGTATCAGCTGGGGTTGCGCAGCACAAGCAAATGCTTTGCCTGGTAATTTGGAGTCATGGAGTGGGTTGTATCGGAAGGGACCTTAAAGCTCCTCCAGTTCCAACCCCCGCCACGGGCAGGAACATCTTCCACAAGAGCTCCAAGCCCCATCCAACCTGGCCTTGAACACTTACTATCATACCACGTGTGACAGATGTGATGAGGGTAGGACTGATCCCATTCATGACAGCAGCAGTGCTGACTGTGCTGTAAGCTGCAGTATGAGAGGGGATGTTAACAAGACCCAGGAGCTGACGGTTTGTTTTACCTTTGTCTTTCACAGTGGCAGCATGGGCAGAGCAGACGGGGCCTCCAAGCTGAGTGCAAAGGACCTGTATGGTGAGTTGTGTCCACAAACTCATCTAAGGCTTCAGTTTGAGCAACCTGCTTTAGTGGAAGGTCCCTGCCCATGGCAGGGGGTTGGAACCGGGTGAGTTTCAAGGTCCCTTCCAACCCAACGCAGTCTGGGATTCTATGGCAAAAGCCCCTTTGGGGATCTGGAGTTTTAGGCTGGAATTCAATCAAAGCCATAGCCCTCCATACGCACAGACTGGCCTGATGTGACAGCGAGTGCCACCACCTCCTGTGCTGGGGCCAGCTGTGATTTTGTGAGGGCAAGCTGTGCAGATCATTGCTTCCCCTCACCCAGACCCTCTCAGTGTGTTACTGAGATACCCTGCTAAAGGCCTGACAGAAGAGAGACTGTCCTCAGCAGGTTAATGATTATCCTCCTGTAACTGCTGGGTGAACCATGACAACCGCAGTGCTCTTTGGCTCTCTGGAGGCAGAGGGAATTGGTAGGATGCTGCTTGGGCAGAGCCTGGTAGCAGCGTGTTTATAACCACCCCAGCTCCAGAGCAGCCAGGGAGGCACTGGGTGAAGAGCTGCAGAGAACACTGAGCTCTCAATTCCAGGTAGTCGTGATCTTTGTAGGTCCCTTAATGCATCCATCCCAGGTGAAAACTTGGCCTGGGGAGTGGGCAGAAAATTGCCACTTCCTCAGTCACTGCCTGGATAAGAAGATGGGGGAACAGCAGCAGCTTTTGGGCTCTCTGAGCCTCCAGACTGTCCCACCTCAGAGCTGTCAGTGTGCCTGGTTGATGGTTTCAATGGGTACAAACCATCTGCCTATGCCCCTCATTGCAGAGCTGGTATTTGACGAGAAATCCCCCTTTGCAGCCCCAAGGTGAGGGTGGTTTGTCCCTGGGGAGTCACTCTGGTGCTGAAGGGGCTTGGCTGGAGGTTTATCAGTGTGGAGGGGCCTGGGGCAGTGTCCCACAGTGACTTACAGAGGCGGTTGCTGGTGGGAAGGTGGAGGCTGTGCTTGGTGGATGAAGTGTTAAAGTCATTGATAACTGCTTAGCTGCAAAGAAGGGAGACAAGGGAAGAAAGGGAGAGCAGAAACTTGCTGCTACTGCCTGAGGCTCTTTGGGTGCAGGACGGGCAAATGCCAAGTGGGTGGTTTATCTCTCAGTCACTTGTCTGGAGATGAAGAGACATAGGATAAGCCTAGAAAGAAGCAACAGGATGAGGTGTGGAAGTGTTTGGGTGCTGCCCCACTCTGCACAGGGCTCCTCCTACCTCTAATGGCATCCACCAAAAGCTCCTGCAGATCTGATCAGGGCAGAAAGATCCCTGTGAAGTGAATAGAGCCCTACAGATGCCTGTAGAAATGAATCAGAGACCCAACAACTGTGCTGGAAGCACGGCCCAGAAGCAGGATGGTACCCAAAGGCAAAGGCAGCCCATGGTTTGGGGCTGTCAGGGTCTCAGGGCGGGATCTAAAGGTCAGCACAAGCAAGGACCAAACCACAACACCTCCTGCACCACCAAAGCCATTGAAGGGAAAGGCTGCAGGTGCCTTTAAAACAAACACAGATGCTCAAAGAAGCCATTTTCAGTGCTGAGTTACATGTTTTACAGGGCTTTTTGCATATGGACACACCCCAAGAGCAAATTTTACCAGGGCTGGGACCTCTGCAACCAAATCCCAGCACACCAGTCCTCGAGAGGAGTAAATCAGCTGCCCATTAGTTCCCTGCAGCAGCCTGAGGCCAGCAGCGATTTAGGTTAGATATAAGGCCCAAACCAGTGTGGGATGCTCTGATTTACGGCACACAGCAGTTGGCTGGCTCAGCCCAGCACCACACGAGCACATCCTGTGCATCCTCAGGGCTTTTCCTTGGCAGGACTTTAAACCCACCCTCTGTTTCAAGATGCTGTCAGAGGACACTCAGCATGTGTTAAATGAGCATTTAAACACCTGGGTCCCCTTAGCACTCACATCTTCCCTCCCCCAGCATCAATTTCTGCTGTGAGCTGGCACATTTGGGGATGGAGAGCAGGCCAGAACTGAAATTCCAGGGAGAATTATGTTTCATAATGAAACCAAATGACATCAAGCTGAGCTGGCCTTGATTCTGGGATCACAGTGCTGCCAAGGGACACCTTGGAGCTTACACCACTGATATTCCCATTTTCCTCCAGTGTCATCAGGCTGCACCCTCAGCCTGTGCACACTGCCAGGCCTGCAAAGAAGTGAGCACAGTGATTCCCAGATGGGTACTGCACTGGACTGGGTAACACACAAATGCTCCAATGCACACAGAGGGCTAAAGATTATTTCTATGGGAGTGAGGCCTTGGGTTTAGGTTTCAGCCTGGGGAGGAGAAGGCTCCTTAAGGGGAGACCTCAGAGCAGCTCCAGTGCCTGAAGGGGCTGCAGGAACCTGGAGAGGGGCTTTGGCCAAGGGATGGA
>JAOEHY010051744.1:0-19929 GCA_025447955.1 Psilopsiagon aurifrons
GTATTAGCCGCTCATACACGCGGGTACTTCGGATAGCCTATATCAACCCTGGACCTTCTGGAAATAAATGATTTTGTTTCCTAACCAGAAATGGGGTCCATGCCTTATTCTCCACATGAGGGTGCCATCATGGTTTAAGCCCAGCTCTAACTCAGAAAAACCACAGAGCCTCTGGAGTCTCTCCTCCCCTTCCTCCCCCCGGCTCCCAGAGGGATGGGGAGGAGAATCAAAAGAATGTAACTCCCATGGGTTGAGATAAGTCCACTCCAGTGACTAAGGTATAACATGAAACACTGCTGCTACCACCAATAATAATAATGATAAGGGAAATAACAAGGAAAGAGAATATAACCGCTCACCACCCAATGACCAAGCCGCAAACTAACTCTTCCAGGTCCCTCCCCCCAGTTTTTACATCCTGGGCATGATGTCCTGCGGTATGGAATACCTCCTTGTCTAGGTTGGGTCAGGTGTCCTGTCTCCGCTTCCTCCTGGCTTCCCCTCCTCCCTGGCAGATCATGAGACTCAGAAAGTCCTTGGTCAGTCTTAACATTTGAGCAGTAACTAGAAACATCGCTGTTATCAGTGCTGCTCCCAGACCAGAAGTCAAAACCACAGCACTGCGCCAGCTACTAAGAAGGAGAAAAATGACTGCTACTGCTGAACCCAGGACAGGTACTAATCACGTATTCATATGCAATCATGTAATCACAGAGCCAGGCAGCTGAAGAGTTTATTACTTTGAACTTTTCTACTTCTTCTAGGGGCTGTTATTACAGAAAACTTGCTAGTAGATAACTTGGCGTATTAGCTTAAATCAGCTATCAGTTTGCATTTACATTATTATTTTCAGGCTTTAGCTGCATTAGCTGAGGGCAAAACATGCTGCCTGAAGAAGGAGTAGAGCAAATAGCTAGAGACTAAAAGCTTTGCAGTCACTGGAGCTAAATCCAACAGAGACTAGAAGGCAACAGCTCTGGGGAGGGTGGAGACAAGGCAGAAGAGAAGGGCACCTGTAAACCAGATGGGAACTTACAGATTCAATCATAAGATCCCTGGTGGATCAGCAGTGAGGTCTTTTAGTTTAAATGTAAGCTGAAATGAGTTTGGCATCACAAGCAAGAGAGTTTTTTCCTTTTCTCACGTAACAGAGTTTGGTCATTCTTCAGCAGTTTCTTTTATGGAGGAAACTAGTCTACAGAATTCAAGATTTTGGTTTAATTGCTTTAGTCAAATAAGAGTAACAGCTTAGACTGCAACCTTACAGTATAAGGCTTATGTCCTGTACAGAAAACCAGTTTACCCTGGATTTTGTGAGACAATTAAGCTTTTCTTTTATAGTTCACTGTGGTAAATTGATAGGAAAATCTTGATAAATCTTCTTAAATCATCTTGCTGGTAAGAGCTATAGGTATGGACAGAATCCTTGACAAGCTGTGTGGGAAAATTACATTGGTAAAGTTGAAATTGGAGAACTGGGGCTTAACAGAGTTTGTAGTATTAAGGAAAGTTTTTCAGGGTGAAATGCAGTTGCTGCTTCAGGATGGTTGGCATACACAGATTTTACTCCACCACAGTTCCCTGGGCAATACAACCTGCCATTCTAGTACATGCTGAGAGGAGTAACAGAGAGTGGAGCAGAGTGGAGACACCATGGCCAGGCCCTGTTGCACTGCTTTGTTCCTTTTCTTCTCCAGAATTTTAAAAATATAGCATTGTGGATCGCAGTATTTGCCATATTCTTCATCAGCTGTTATCCTATTACAAATTCAGATGTATTTTGTTATCAGTTCTGACTACTGTTTGCTTTTTTTATTTATTGTCATCCTGCTGTGGGACTAAGTCTGGAAAAGCTTGTGTTTCTCTAGGTAGCTAATGATATAGCCCTTGTCATCGTAATTCATTCTCTCATCACAGTGTCATGTCAATAGGCTATGTTAAACTTTGGTCAGTCTCAATGTTTTTTTGATAACTGTAGAATGTATTACAGTCTCCTAGTAAACAACCAGGTGCAATAATACTTAAAGGCAACACATTTTTATATGGGGAATTAAAATAGTAATAATAATCTGGAAGTGTGGGCTCTTTAACTGTTTAGATTCAGCTTTTGGAGAGCATCAAGCTTTGCTGATGCCAGTACCTCTTGTCTGTACTTTTAAGAATAACTGGATATTAAATTACATGAACAACAAAAAAAAATGCTATGCTTATAACTATCAGATAATACTGGGTGACAGAAAATGCCATCAATTATATGCAAATAGCTTTGAAGCTGTACTGACTCTAAAGATGCAATCGACTGCATTTATTAAGGTCATATTCCTTAGAGACTTTATACTTGAACATAGCATCTATAAACTGCTTATGTCAATGCTTGACTTCCGGGCTGCTATCTTACCATTATTCCCAAGATTTTTTGTCTTTTCTCATGTTTTTCCCATCTTTCATTAGCCTCTGTATGTCAGGGTCCAACAACACTAATGAGCTGTGGCCTCAAAGCCTCCAGGATCTACACATCACTTGAAATAAATGGCTTACCTTGATGCAAAGTTTAGGTTACCGAATAAGCCTGCAGATTATTACCTTTGCTACTTCCATTTCCCCTCACCCCATTTTTATCTTTTTATGACTTCTGTTCATTCATTTGAATTCCTCCATATGAAGAAATTCTGAGTACTGATGCTGAGTATTGTAAGAATCCCAAAAGTGAACATTTTCAAGTAAAAATAAATCCAGTGATATTTTTGTAATACCACCGCTGGTACATCAATGATAAATTGCCACAGATATGCTAATGGACCCAGTAGAGAAATCGCAACAGATATGCTAATGGATGCAGTACTGGCTCCAGTCCTGTGTAACATCTTCATTAATGATCTGGGTGATGGGGCACAGTGTACCCTCAGCAAGTTTCTAAATGACACTAAATGGGGAGGAGTAGCTGATACGCCAGTTGGTCATGCTGCCATCCAGGGTGACCTCAACAGGCTGGAGAAAGGGGCTGTCAGGAGCCTCAGGAAGTTCAACAAGGAGAAATGCCTGCAGCTGGAGAGGAGCAACCCCATGCACCAATGTATGCTGGATACTGCCCAGCTGGAAAGCAGCCTTGCAGAAAAGGACCTGGGGGATGTGTTGAACATGAGCCATAAATGTGCTCTTCCTGCAAAGAAGGCAAATGTTATCCTTGTCTGCATTAGATGAAGTATTGCCGGCAGGTCAGATATTGATAAAAGTTTGTGCCCTGTCTCTGTATGCTAAAAATCAGCAATACATCTGAGTGTTTGGACCTCATTCTTCAAGAAATTGTACTTGTTTCTAGTGTGTTGCTAAAACTTATCAAGATTGTAGAAAAACAAAAGTTAGTCACCTGGTCTAGTTCAGCTGCTGGAGTACCCTTGTTTTCTTCATTAAGATTACACCAAGGATCCAGATTTCTTCAAAGCCAAGTAGCAATTGTGAATATCCATGTAAAGGATAATCAGGCTTTACAGTAAGCAACTGTGCCTTTGACATCAAAGTACAAGAATTATTCCAGCACATCTCTGACACCTATTCACTTTAAGAAGAAAATAATTTTTCTTCTTCACTCAGCTTCATATGCAGAGTATGACACCATATGGTATGGAATATCTCTTGGGTCAGCTGGGGTCAGCTGTCCTGGCTGTGTCCCCTCCCAACTCCTTGTGCACCCCCAGCCTACTTGCTGATGGGTGAGGAGCAGAAAAGGCCTTGGCTCTGTGTGAGCTCTGCTCAGCAGGAACTAAATATCCATCCAAAACAGAGTCCCGTACTAGATACTATGAAGAAAATTAGCTCTACCCCAGCCAAAACCAGCACAGTAACTCAGTCCAATTATAGTGTCTTTAAGTGACTCATCTATTTTTCATCCTAATATAAGAACACTGTAAAAAATGAAGGTATTGTGAGCATGGTATTTTGCAAAATATTTTATAATCGCCTAACATGTTCTATCTCACTTATCTGCTGAAAAGTGTTTGATGAGTTATTTCTTTTCATGTTTCATTGTTTAATTTAGCAAAGATCAACTGAAGCTAATTTAGATGGACGTTCAAGTAGAAAATCTTTTGCCAATCTCTATTTCAACATGTTGAAAAAGAGTTTTCACTGAAAGTGTGAGAATAATACATTATATGTATGTAAAGATTATATATGTTGGTTAAAGATTGTTAGATTATAAAGCAAAATCATATAAAATCTTTGATTGTTGTTGAATTTTTAATATTATCACTGTTATTATTTTGTGGCCTATAGTCCTCATTAAGGCTTTTGCTTGGACAATGCAGGAATTGAGATATATTTATTATTCAGATTCCTTGCTGTCTTAATTTGATGCCATTTACTGTAATGCTCTTACAGATGTATTTTGTTGGAAACCCCATAAAGTGCAAATCTGGGGTGAGAGATATTTTCTTCGCACTAATACACTTTGTTTTGACACACTGGGTGGTTTTACCTCTATTTCTGAGATGAGATCAGACAATTTATATACAATTTGTGTCATAGAAACTGCTTGACATTTTACAGTGTTAAAGTGGTTGATTAATGATGGAAGAAATGTAAACTCCTAAACCAATCACTTCTAAATTTTGGGATGACATAGAAGGTATTTTTAAATTGAGGCACCCCTCTAGCTGATTAGTTCCTTCCCAAGAATTTTGCAGAGCATGTGAAGACAAGTTGATAATATTTATATGTTGTTTCTTTTAGTGGACTAGTCACCATATCTATAAATTTTTAGAGAATGTTTATATTATTACCTGGCTAGAAGAAGAAATTGTTGTTTTTCTCTGGCTCCAGGAACATTAAATACCTGAGAAAAAGGGTTGATGTCGATATCCTCATTAGGTCATCATTGCTATTTAGTCACCTTCTTGAGCACCAGATTTTGAATGTGAGAACAATTTTTCAGAAGAACTTTATATGCAGATACTAAACTGCAAGTTGAAAGTAAAATTTGTGTATCATGAGCCCGGAGGCTGGCTTTGTTTGTCCTTCCTTAGAAGTGGCCACAAGTATAAAGTCCAGTTTTAATCAAGGTCATTCACAAATACAAATCTGATTCCACTTCAAATTAGGACCAGAATGTTAGCTGATGTAAATTAATGTTTATCTATTGAGTTAAACACCGATTTATATTTATTGTAGCCTGGCTCCTCTTTCCTCTCACTTCATGTTCCTCCTCTGCTGACAGCAGCAGGAAAGAATGCACTCATTTGTATCGTTTGTTCAATGTAATTTCCATTATATCCTATTCAGGTTAACTAAATAAATGTTGTTCTCTTTAGCTACCTTTTCACAGGGACTTTTTCCAGTACTCAGGTATATCCCTTTACTGTCCCAACCCATCCTTCTAGGAAGCCTCCACCAAAATTTCCATGTTAGAAAATCAGGTTTTCCAGACAAGATTTCAACTAATATGATGTATTGGCATTGTGTAATATTTTATTTATTAAAACCTGATAAAACAACCCTAATATAACAAAAATAGGACAAGGGGGAATGGCTTTAAACTGAAAGAGTGTAGAGATAAATATATGGTAGAAGTTCTTGCTGTGAGAGTGGTGAGACACTGGAACAAGTTTCCCAAAGAAACTGCGTGTGCCCCATCCCTGGCAGTGTTCAAGGCCAGGTTGGCTGGGTCTTTGAACAGCCTGGTCTAGCGTGAGGCATCCCTGCCTACGTCAGGGAAGGTAGAACTAGATGATGTTTAAGATCCCTTACAACCCAAACTGTTCTATGACCCTATTAAAACTTACTGTAAAATACAAATATTTGGAATTAAGGAAGTTTTTCTTTACCCTGAAATGCATTTTAAGTTATTATTGTTCTTTGAACATGCTTATTGCACTTCTATACTCTTTTATGGTAATTAAAATTCTTTGAATTTTGATTGTTCCATTACATTAGAAACTTGGTGAATAATCACCTGCCACAGGGAACCTCAGATCATTCTTTGTCTGTTTTGTATAAAAGTAGCTTGGAGGAATGCACCATTATCCTTCTAGAAGGGACCTGACAAAAATGCTGATGATTTTGTGTGGCTTGTTTATAAGATTTTCCCTTCAAGTATGTGTTATAGAGAAAGGTATTAGCTGAAAAAAATGTACTGCAGGGATGTTAAATTCAGAATTCATCATCTGCTACAGGAGGATGATTTATTTCATTTATTCTCATTATTACTGTTATCAATTCATTAGCTTCTTTAGACACCAAAATTGATAGAAGATCCCCTCATGATAAATGTGAGTGCCATATTCTTACCTGAGATAAATATAATTATACATACAACTAAATTATTATCCTTTGGTAGCTAGAATCTAATAAACACAATGTTGATTTTCCTAAGATGAATTATTTTTATTTTTACTGTATAATTAAAAAGTCAGTTGCTGCTTTGGGAAAAATATTCTAGTTTTAAAGGTCAGAGAGTGGAAAATCCCATTCTCAAAGTACTTCAGAAAAACAGTATCTAGATCTGAAAGAGGACACTCCTCTGCTGATGTAATTCAAACAGGTTGATTGCAGAGCCCTCTGAATGTAAGCCCATTCAATCAGGTTACATGAACAGCAGCAGTGGAGAAAAGCTAACAGAGACGCTGGTACTGCCCCTCTCAGTATGACCACCTTTCCTGGTTCTCTCCAAGAAGCCCACATCAGCAGACATTAACCAGTGCAGAGCAATACTGGCAAATATGCAGAACAAAACAGACTTGGTGCTGAGGCCGCAGTCTCTGCACTGGAGAGTTTTCTTTGGAATAGCTTTTGATCCAACAGACATCTAGCTTGTGTGTATGGCTTTTTAACATGAACCAAGAAACAGAAAGTGGGGAGAAGCAAGAAGTTTATTTCAAAAAGTGAGTTTTGACCTGAACACAACTCCACAAGAGGGGGCTTCAGTTCTCCCTACACCGAGGATCAAATTCAAAATTTCTCACCTTTTTTAAGCACACAAGACTGGTTATTCTATGAAAGAGGATATACTTAATAAGTGACTTTGCTGCTCTGCCAAAATACAGAAAAAAGTCATGTAACTGGACAGGCAATGACAAAGTCACCCAGGGTACTAAGTAGGGGAGGAAGAGAATAAAAAAAGGAAGTCTGATGTCCAGTCACTGCTCCTATATTCTTTGTGCCTTTTACATACATAATTTTGAGGATAAAATACAAATGAAACCCTGAAAATGGAATTCAGGGTGCCCTGAATTTGGCAGCTAATCAGGTAAAAGGGGAGGTAGAGCATGTTTTTCATTACCACCTTACTAGGGAATGATCAGTAGTGGAGAGGCCACACATGCCTACATTCAGAAAGGTGTATCCAAGCCATGTAAGGAATAACTACCTTGCACCTCTTCTCAGAGCATGGAGCAGTGGGGAGTTTGTGGCTTCAAGCTTCCGTCCTGTCCATGGCATCTTCTGTTGGCGCAGCAAAGCAGGTCAATTCTAAGGTTATTTGGCCTAAGCTTGAATGTAGGACCCTTAATTCTGTTATCTGAACCACAGTTTCAGAAAAAATAAAAATCTGTAAAACCCACTGATTCGTTACCCACATCATTCTTGGAGTTAGTTAGCCCTATGAGGAGCTTGGCATTCCGAAAAAGGCATGATATATATGCCCTAGAGCTGGAATGTGGTGTGCGGAGGAGGTTGTCACCCTGCCACTCAAAAATTCACTGAGAAAAATGTGCCTGGCTCCCTGTGGGCCCTTTCAGAATTTTGACTTATAAAAATAAGCGCCTATCAAATACCACATCTCTGGAGACATTTTTGGAAGAGCTGAAAACACTGGTAATCAATCACACTACAATAAAAATACTCTCACGGTCCTTTATCCCTAAGGATTAAATAGAAATTTTAACCCACTTTCATTTCAGTAGACTTGGAAAAAAAATAGCAATCCCAAACTTCCTTTTTAAAAGTAAAATTAACTTTGCTGTGGAACAAAGGTAACAGTCTACCACTTAAGTTTCCACGCAAAACCTCAGAGTTATTTTCCCATTTTGATTGATGTTGTCCCCGATATTCTCAACAGTTGAACCCTTCAGAATTAAAATAGGACATGTTAAGAGAAAATTTTTTGGGGCGTCTGAGATGGGAAGTTTCTGAATGAGTTCTTAATCCAGAATGGCATGTTGCATACAATGTATACACGACTTCAGACAGAGGAAATTACATGAAGGCAAGCTGATCACAACTTTGATACTACATGCAGTATCAAAGTGGTACAAATGCCAGAGGAGAAAGCAATGAGAATGATCAGTATTGCAAACCTTTGGCTGCTGTATGACATATAGTGTTAGGTGTCTTAATGGAAAATTAGTGTGCTGTGAACGCTGTGACACAGACATCTAAAACTGCCTTGTGGAAAAACTGGTGATTACTGGACTACCAGAATATTTTTGGAGTTATTCACTCTTCCTTTTATGTGGTGGGTTTTATTTTTTATTGTTATTGTTGCTAAGACTAAACTTTCATGTAAAATCTCAACAGGTACATTTTGAAAAAGATAAGCAACATCAAAAGAGAATGAAGTTTCAGGCACAAGAATGGCAGCAACGATGAGGTCCCCACAGTTCACTCACTTGTTAAATATAGACCATAGAGATGACAGGGTGACCTGGGGGCATCAAGATTAAGAAGCATAGAATTTCCCTGGGCTATTGTCATAGGACATTCTCTGCCTATCTTTTCACATAATTGTTAGACATTCCCCCTCTAATATTTTTTTTCTTTTCTTTTTTTTTTTTTCCTTACATTGAATACTTTAGCTCCAGCAGAGAAAAACATATTAGCTTATGTCTCACCAACCATATTAAAATCACAAATCATGTTTTGGGACCAGATGTACAGGCAGATTGAACATGGTGAGGAATCACATTTTTCAGAAATCCATACAAAACGTTTTTGGAATCTGGATACTTTTATTTTATATTGTCACTTTTACCACTCTTACATCAACATTTTTCACAAAGGATAAAGATTATTTGGTTTGGGGAAAGGGGTGTGTTGTGTTTGGGTTTTTTTGGTTTGGTTTGGTTTTTAGTTTGGCTTGGGTTTTCTTAATATATTTTAGCAACACATTTCGTTTCTCCATTTGCAAAACCTCATGTAGAATGCTGTGCCTTAAACAAGATCTGTTTCCATTCACAGTCTCAGTGAGGGGTTTGTGTCATCTAAAAGTGTACATCCATCTGGCTGAGGCCATGTACGTCCCCCCAGGGGCTTCCAAGCCCCAGTTACGAAGCAAGTGCAAGGGACCTTCAAGCAAGAGAAAGGCTACATTTGTTTCTGATTATATTCAGTGACTTCAGTCAGGTTGTCTGGGACATTAACAGAATTGCAGATTTTGGCCTCAGGAATCCAGTTAATGTCTGACATTATTTACTTACTGATAGTCTAAAAGCCATTAACTTAAATTACTCTCCCTCTCATGTTGACTTCTCCAGAATCAAGGATGAGCATAAATGGTAGCATATATCCGGTTCCTGAATCTACTTCTGGTGTTTGAATGAAATATTTACAATGTCCTTTCTTACTGTTAAACTATTAAGTAGTCATGTTTGAGAATAAAACTCGTAATAGTAATGAAGGTAAAAAATCTCCTGCTATATTGTTATAATAGAAATATATATACATCATGTACACATATTTTATATATCTCAAAGTATAAACATATATGATGTATTAATGGTCAACAAAACCCCCTTCTAGGTTATGTTGTGGCATAATAATTTTGGGCAATAAAACCTCCTGTTTCATGCTGTCATATCTCTCCATTTATATGATGAAAAATTCATGAAGGAACTGTGTTATTTGAAAAAATATTGTCAATTTAGAATTGCATTCCACCTATAAGAATCTGGGTGTGACATGAAACAATTTTCAACTCATTTTCTTCTCCTTTACCCTGAGCAGAAAGACTCCACATGTGTTTTTGCATGTGGAATTAAAGTAGGTACAAGAAATCTCCATACAGCAGGAGAAGTAGAAGAAGAAAATCATCATTGCCTTTCACTCAGCATACAAGCCAAACCCAAGTTCTTTGCTGTACTGAAGTCCTCTTTGGGGTGAAGATTTTCTGATGTATTCTATGCTTTGTAGAGCTGGTGGAACATGGGAACCCCTGGAAGTGCTAGTGTCAGATTCAGAAAGCTCTTGCTAATACCCATACTTGCCTCTGCGTGATCACACAGATGAAGTTGTCAGTCTAAGCTCCAATGAACTCCATAGAGAAACATAAAAGAAATAAAAAACATGAAAAGGAGCTAGGCGTATATAATACCTTGATAAAATGTGTTTCATTTTTATATTTGCACTTAAAGAAAAGTAGCTACTAATTTCCAAACTCCATTCAGGAGAGCTAAAGCACAGAAATACTAAATGGTTTGCTCAGCGTTACCTTTTGTAGCTTAAGTGACTGGATGTGAAGCTCAGTCACCTTATTGCAGGCTTCTGGTGTATATACCCTGTGTCTAATGTGTTGCTATTTCCAAAAAGCACAATACAAAAGGGCTAATAAGAGAAAGTTCCACTTCATGTAATGAAAAAAAAAGGCATTTCATTTAATTATTTAATTAGTCATTATTAACTTACAAAAGTGTTTTTTCACTACCTGTGGCAGGGTTATGAGAGACAAAAGTAAGGTTATTTTACATGTAATCCTGAAGTCAAATTTACAGTGACAGAGGCAATTGTCACTTGATGGTGCTGTGGCTCCATGACTGTCTTTTCCCAGCTTTTCCACATTACCTTATCTAAAATGCAGAGTGTAAATCTTCCCCAGCAAACACAGATCTCAAAAGTTCAAATAAAGACCATAATATCAAAAGTGCCATTAGCATGGAGCCAACCAACAGCAAAGCACTTAGGCCTGGGGAGAAGATAACGCTTGTCTGTCAGTGTATGGTGGATGCTTGATGGGCTGCTTACAGAATGGCTAAAAAGGTAGGTTCCAAGTGCTAAATGTAAAGAAGAAATTTAAGAACATGATGAAACAAGTAATATGAAACCAGGAACTGAAAATTTATAGTGTAATCAACATTTTCACTCCAATTTTACCTTACATTTTCTTGTGTTTTGACATTGACTTTGGAAACAAGTGGTAAACCTGAAAGCTGGACAGTGAGCTTGTAAAAGTGAATGGAAAAGCCCACTCTTTGGAATGCACATAGCTGTCAAATATTTACACCTATAGAGAGAACATTAGTATAATTAGAATAACTCTAACAACATCATTTTTAGAGGCTTTTTGGAAAGAAGATTGAAGTTTTCAGGGAAGATAATTGAGTAAAAGTAAGATTAGGGTTCTCATTAACCTCCCCCCCCAACAAAGTCCAAACCCCATAATCTTTTACCAAAAATCAATTTTCTGTTTCCTTGAACATTTTTATTTGGAGATGGAAAAGAAGAGGCAGCTGGGCAAAATAAATACAGAATGCCTAATTAGTAACATTGCCCATCACTTCCATTTTTAAGACCCTGAATTCATTTGTTTATAAGTTTGCCAAACTTCATCCATCTAGACTGATAATTCCCAGCCTGTAGGCTGATTAAAAGGAAAAGGAAAAGAAAAAAGAAATCAAATCTATCCAAACATTTTTAGGGACAATAATACAGGAAAATATTTTGTTCCACCCCTGTAAGCGAAAAAATGACAACATTTTCCTTGAAAAATCTGGTCTTTTTTTGCCTGTAACGGAAGGACTTGAAATGTAATCGAGAGAGCGCCTATATAGGAAATGTGACTCTTTTGTCTACATTACAAAAAATCTCCATAAGTAGGTCAAATATAAAGACTTTATATTTTTAATATTGCAGCTCACATATGCTCTTTGAAGACTTCTTTTAAAATTCTGAAATCTTCAAAGATCTCAGCCCGACTAGTCATTGTTCAATCTGCGGACAGAGAATCCTTGAATCTATAGCTGGGTTCCTGTAAGCCACACAAAGTGTCTGTACTGATTATGCAGACCACATATTTGGACATTGTAATTGTCTTTTTGCATTCTATTCTATAAACAGAAAGCAAAAAAAAAAAAAAAAAAAAAGTAGAAATTGAAAGAAAAACCTAATAAACTGGGGCTTATAATGACTAAAACAAAAAATGAAGATGTAAGAGGCCAGACGAAGAATAGAGAAGAAAGGATCAGAAGGGTTAAAGATTTTAGGAAACACAGGGATAAGCCTATGAACACCAGTGTGTACTTCTCCTCAGAACCTGAAATGGTACCCAAAGCTTTTACAGCCTCATTGTGTCTCTTCTTTCAATACATGTCTGTGAAAGTCAAAGGCTAAGTTTGCTCTCTTTAATCAGAGCCTGCACAGGTGAGCACAATCTAAACCTATTGTTTTATTAATTCAAGTGTTAAAGATGTGTTTAGTGAACCTTATCCTTATAGATGGCACCTTTATCATAACATTAAGAAAGACTTTTCAAGTGTGTGTTTCTGTGTCTGATTTAACCAAGGAAATTTTACTATATAAACCCTCCCATTCGCGATGTTGCAGAAGACTGTTTAAAATAACTCAATGTCATCTAAAGAGTTAATAACTATATTATATTATATCGTGCACAAGAGGAGTTTTACACTAGCACACACAATGCTGATTTTCCAGGAGGTTTTTATGAGCCTCAAATAATTCGAATAATATATTTTTAAAGAGCAGTTTTAAGTAAAATCTGTTCTATTTGTACTATCAAGAGTCATGAATTCTTTTGAGAAGAACATTGACAAAATTATCAGAGACACGTGTAGTTTGCTGTGTGTTTCCCATGGAACACAGAGGAAGTATTCTGATATTTTTAAAGTATTCTCATTTTTTACACAGAAAGGATTTTGTTTTGATGAGATATTGTATGGTATTTTCAAACTAGGTTTTATACCTCAGGATGCTTTCTATAGGCTTTACAGGACTCCTGTCTAGAAGGGCTTTCTTAACAGGAAAAAGTCTGAGGATATGTACAGTGAACAGATCTTGTTTAACTTTTTGCTTCTGCTATAATCTGTGAAGTTGAGCAGCATATTTAAGTACTTAAAAAATGCATGTATTTAAAATTAGCTTTGACTTCAACATATAGCTAAATATTTGTCAGACAGTGGCAAAATGGAGCCTTGATTGTTTTACAGTCTCTCTACACAAAATAGTGACTGAATTTTCCAGAGTATCCCTTCCTGGTTTTCTGCAGATTATTTAGATTATAGAAACATTTCACTTCCTTGTTGTACAATACCATCAGCCACTCATAAAGCTTTACATACTTATGTAGCATAAGAACACATATTCAATGCCTTAAGCGCACATTTAATATCTTACACAGCAGATTAAGCAGTCAACATTTTGCATAAAAATAACTGTCATGTGATTCTTGGTAATGCTATAGTGAAAATCAAAATAATATATGAAGGATGAACTGCAAAGAACAGGCAGATATGTTCAGAATACTTGCTGAGAGAAATGCAAAATTGATAGCAGATGCTTGCAAGTGTAATCAAACAGCAGACTTATGAGAGCAAGCATACCACCATTGTTATAATGAATATAATGAATAAAAGGCATTAGATACCCTTGATGTATAACGAAGAATATAAACAGCAGCAGCAAAAAAAAAAAAAGAAAAAGCTTAAAGCATGAATTTGCAAGCGGTAGCATAGCAAAAAAAGGGTAAAAAAAAAAACCTGCTGGAAGTTGGCAGTTCAGAGGAGAAGAGATATTAACCTCAGGGTGATTTCCATCTGCTACTCCTAACTAATTTGAACCAGCTGAAGCCAGGCAATGTAATGTAAGTATGTGTCTGACAGGCACAATTATAACTTTCACTCCTTTACCTGTAACATGTATTATTAAAATAGATTTTATTTTACCCAGGAGGGAAGAAGAACTTTTTGCTTTGGCTCTTTTTTTTGTCTTCCATACCAACATCTATGTATGTCAAATATATTTAGCCATTAAGAAATTGATGCTCTAATGAACTTAAATTACTGTTGCAATAAATTATAATTAAAAATCAGTGTGTAAAAATCATCCTACATTCTGATCTTAGGTGTAGCTTCTAAATGTTGCCGTAAAACAGATTAGTGTAATGGCATATCTTAAAATGAAAAAAGCAATCCTGTTGGATTTTAGCAAAGTTAGGGTTTTTTCTTGAATTTATTTCGACTGTATTTTGTTTGTCAGTAAATGAGAATAGAGATGAGTGCCTTTCAGAAAATGCATAGTAACAGCTCTATACTACAGCACCAATGCTTAAAGGTATTGATGTATCTGCGCTAAGAGGAAGAAACTGCATCCACACTTCCAAGCTTAGGTCCTACTTACCTATACTCCCAGTGCCCAGCATGTAGAAGTGAGAGTATTGTTTATTTTATAAACAAAACTTTTTTTACATTGTGAGAGCCAAATATAGCAGCTTTAGTTCTGAATCCATGGCTTTGGAAATGTGTACAAAGTAACTCAGAAAACAGTATTTTTAATATTTCCAGAATATTTTGTGTGTCAGGATCATTTATTTATATGTATTTCTGTGTATTTATACAGCCTGTGTTACAAAGTCCATGAGAACTACCTAATGAATTTAAATTATAAACATTTTCTTTCAATTGGGAAGGGAGTGTCCTGGGTTCAGCAGTAGCAGTCATTTTTTCTCCTTCTTAGTATATGGTGCAGCACTGTAGTTTTGACTTTCAGCCTGGGAACAGCGCTGATAACACCAATGTTTTTAGTTACTGCTCAGTAATATTAAGTTTGACCAAGGACATTCTGAGTCTCATGCTCTGCCAGGGAGGAGGGGAAGCCAGGAGGAAGCAGAGACAGGGCACCCGACCCACGCTAGCTGAAGAGGTGTTCCATACTACAGCACGTCGTGCCCACCATATAAACTGGGGGCAGTTACCCAGAAGGGTTAGATCCCTGCTCGGTCGTCTGGATATTGGTCGGCAGATGGTGAGCAGTTGTAACCTCTTCCCTTGTTATTTCCCTTATCATCAATATTATTGGTGGTTGCAGTAGCGGTTTGTGTTATAGCTCAGTTACTGGACTGTTCTTATCTCAACTTGCAGGAGTTACATACTGTCTATTCTCCTTCCCATCCCTTCAGGAGCTGTGGGGGAGTAAGGGGAGGGAATGAGCGAGGGCTGTGTGGCCGAGTTGCCAGCAGGGCTTAAGCCACAACAGGGAGGCATGTGGGTATGTGCTGCCAGAAGTCCTAACTAACCCATTTGTCATTTCAGTCTACCTGCTTTAAAGGCCTTTGTTCTGAGGGCAGAAGAGAGAAATAACACCTGGACATGCTCAGCATTAGGTGTTGAGGGCCTTCTAATATAGCATTTGCTCTGTGCTTTATAGCACCAAGCTGACAATATTTATCTGAAGGCATAAGTGCACACATTCACACACCGAACACAACATAAAACCACTTAAGCAGCCAGATATTTATCGTTCTTTGCCCCACAAAAGACAGAGATAAGTGGCTGTTTCTCTTAAAGCTGTTTTTAGAGCCAGCTTGACAGAAGTTGCAGTAAACTGTAACCGCAGTGCCCTCAGTAACCTTTTATCCAACTGCTGGATCTGGTAGGGAAAAAGTTATCACATAGCAGAAAACTGTCAGTGTAATTTTTACCATCTTCTGCATCTACAAAGATCTGACATGTATTGGTTGATGATTTATGCTTACCTACAACAACCAGCACAGTATAAGTTTCATTGGACTTCAAGGCTAGGCTTTTCCATCTATGCCCTGTAATAAGTTCTATGCCCTTTTAGTCAGCAGCCACCTTCACCCTGCAAGGCTTTCTGGGGATCGTTGGTTGGCAACCACAAGATGCACCTGCAAGGGCCACAAGGTCCAACCACAAGTTCTTATTATCCTTCTTGATTCAGCAATTAATTACAAGTCCTAGAACTTAATAAGAATTAACAAGCAGCTTAATAAGAATGAAATTGATGCTGTGTTTATTTTTAAGTCTTGCAGAGAATAAACTGAAGGAAAAGGTAAGATATAAGAAAGTAAGGTAAGATAAAAGAGAGTAAGACAGTCATTAATCAAAATGGATATAAACCTTTCAGTAGTGAAGAGGCTTAAGATCATGAGTCATATTTGTAGCCATCTTCTCATCCTGCCATGTTGTTTGGCTAGATTTTATAATGTAGGCAAGCACTCATGTTACTGCTGTTACCTACAGGTTTCTGAATATTCATAGCTTACCTTCCAGCTGATACTTCAACAAATACAAAAATGTATACAAAATAACTCTTTCTTCATGCCTTGTGTTGTTTTAGTGCTCTTTCTATTAAAATGATTTCTATTACAAAGTGAATATTATCATTACGTTGACTCTAATGGCATATAACGCAATATGAAACTATTGTGATGTAAGTGTTCTCAGAGGTTTCATATTCAGCATAGATTATTAATTCATGCTATCTCAGTACACTTAGTGGGGTGAAATGGATGAATAATAAACAGCAATAGCTCTGGTGTCCTATATTTGTATCTCATGATGGATTCATTTCAAAGGTCAGTCCTTGTTATTAATGGGCTGGAATTTTATGATAGAATTTTATGAATTTGGGTTGGAGCACTGAAAATGGTGAGATATAATGCAAAACATTTTTTTCTGATTTCAAAATTTACTGAAGAAACAGATGCACATTTTTCATGCCAATCTAGGGGACCAGGAAAGGTGGAGAAAACTGTGATCTCAAGCAGGTAACTCAGGGTTTTCGAATTATGGGATATTTTGTGGTGGCATTTTGTGAAGAAAATAGAGAAAGCATATTGGTGGTGAATATATATGCTGAAAAATTAGTCATATCACCTAGCAATAGTTACTTTCCTGCTTTGGTGTATAAACTTTTCCTAAACCAGAAAACTGTTGAGTAGTTTTAGTCATAAAATCATAGAATAGTTTGGGTTAGAAGGGCCCTTTAAAGGTCATCTAGACAAACTCTCCTACTATAAGCAAGGACATCTTCAACTAGAACAATTCTCACAGCCCTCTCTAACCTGGTCTTGAATGTTTCCAGGGATGGGGCATCTAGGCATTTACAGCATCTCTGGGCAACCTGTTCCAGACTATTCCTGTCAGTGCTCCATCACCTTCATCACAAAATTTCTGCCTTAAGTCTAGTCTGTATCTACCCTACTTTATTTTAAAACCATTAACCCTTGTCCTGCTGCTACAGACCCTAGTAAAAGTCTGTCCCCTTCTTTGTTGTAAGCCCCATTTAAGTACTGAAAGGCTGCTCTAATATCTCCTGAGACACTTCTCTTCTCCAGGGTGAAGAATACAAACTTTCTCAGTCTTTCCTCATAGGAGAGGATCATTTTCCTCATCAGAGGATCATCCCTCTGATCATTTTTGCGGCCTTCCTCTGGACCCATTCCAAGATTTCCATTTCTTTCCTGCACTGAGGACTCCGGAACTGGATGCAGTACTCCAAGTGGGGTATCACCAGGGTGAAACAGAGGGGAGAGAATCACCTCCATTGACCTGCTGGCATTCCTTCTTTTGATACAGCCCAGGCTGTGTCACATATTGGCTTTCGGGGTTTCAGTTATACATCACTGTCTCATGTTCAGCTTCTCATCCACCAGTACCACTAAGTCATTCTCTGCAAGGCTGCCCCTAAGTGTACTGATACTATAGGTTGCCCTGACCCAGGTGCAGGATCTCACACTCAGTCTTGTTGAACCTCATGATGTAAATATGGGTACACTTCTTGAGCTTGTCCAAGTCCGTCTGATGGCATTCCATCCTTCATGCATACTAAAAGTACCACTCAGCTTGGTGTCATCTTCAAATTGTCTGAGGGTGTACTCTATCCCACTATGTCATTGATCAAGATATTAAACCATTGTGGTCCCAATACAGACCTCTGAGGGACACCACTTGCTGCTGATCTCCATCTGAATATTGAGCCACTGACCACTACCCTCTGGATGTTACCACTTAACCAGTTCATAATACACCCAACAGTCCAGCTAACAAATTTACACCTCTCCAAATCAGATAGAAGGATGTTGTGAGGGACTGTGTCAAAGGACTGAGAGAATTACAGACAGATTACATTCCAGCTCTTCCTTTGCCAACTGATGTAGTCTCTCCACCATAGAAGGTGGTGTGGAAGGTTGGTCAGAAAAGACCTTTTCTTGGTGATGCCCTTCTGGCTGTCTCAAATCACCGCCCTGTCCTCAATGTACCTTAGCATAGCTCCTAGGAGGATCTGTTCCAGGATCTTTCCAAGCACAGAGCATAGAAGTGTCACTGACAAGTTGTTAGACCACAGGGTCCTCTTTTCTAACCTCTTTAAAAATGGATACAGTGTTTCCCTTTTTTGTCTGACTGTTGCAGCTTTTCAAATATGGAGAGTGACTTGTCAACTACCTCAGCCAATTCCTCCCGGACTCTCTCTGGGATACATCTCATTGGGCCCCATAGGCTTATGTATAAAAGGTGGAAGCAAGGACAGGCAGCCTGGGAAGAATTCAGGGATGTTGTTGAGGAAGCTAGGGACCAGGTTAGGAAAGATAAAGCCCATTTACAATTAAACTTGGCTACGGATATTAAGGATAACAGGAAGGGAATCTATAGGTACATTGCAAGTAAAGACAGACTAGGGACAATGTGGGCCCTCTCCAGAAGCTATCAGGAGAACTGGCTACCCTGGATTTGGAGAAGGCTGAGGTTCTTAATGACTTCTTTGCCTCAGTCTTTACTGGCAAACACTCTGACCACACCACCCAGGTCTTGGAAGGCAGACGCAGAGACTTGTGAGAGTGAAGACCTTGGGCTCACTGTAGGAGAGGAACTGGTTCCAGACCATCTTAAGAACCTGAACATGCACATGTCCATGGGACCTGATGAAATCCATCCGTAGGTCCTGAAGTAGCTGGCAAACGAAGTTGCTAATCCACTGTCCATCACATTTGAAAAATCATGGCAGTCAGGTGAAGTTCCCAATGGCTGAAAAAAGGGAAATATAACCCCCATTTTCAAGAAGTGTAAAATGGATGAGCCAGGGAACTACAGACCAGTCAGCCTCACCTCTATGCCTGATAAAATCTTGGAGCGGATTCTCCTGGAAGGCATGCTGAAGCACATGAAAGCCAACAAGGTGCTTGGTGACAGCCATCATGGCTTCACTAAGGGGAAATCCTGCCTGATCGAAAAATCTGGTGGCCTTCTATGATGGGGCTACGGAATTGATGGACAGGGGTAGAGCAGTTGATGTCATCTACCTGGACTTGTGCAAAGCATTTGACGCTGTCTCACATGACATCCTTGCCTCTAAGTTGGAGAGACATCAATTTGATAGGTGGACCACTCAATGGATAAAGAACTGGCTGGATGGCCGCACGCAAAGAGCTGTGGCCAGTGGCTCAGTGTCTAGCTGGAGGCCTGTAGCGAGTGGTGTCCCTCAGGGATTGGTGTTGTGACAGGTCTTGTTCAATATCTTTGTCAGTTATATGGACAGTGGGATTGAGTGCGCCCTCAGCAAGTTTGCCGATCACACCAAGCTGGGTGGTTCAGTCAATACGCTGGAGGGAAGGAATGCCATCCAGAGTGACCTTGACATGCTTGTGAGGTGTTCTGATGCCAACCTGATGAAGTTTAACCATAGAAAATGCAAGGTCCTAGGCCTGGGTGAGAACAATCCCAGGCACAGCTGCAGGTTGGGCAGAGAAGAGATTCAGAGCAGCCCTGTGGAGAAGGACTTGGACGAGTTGGTCGATGAGAAAATGAATATGAGCCAGCAGTGTGTGCTCGCAGCCTGGGCTGCATCAAAAGGAGCGTGACCAGCAGGTCAAGGGAGGTGATCCTGCCCATCTACTCTGCTCTCGTGCGACCTCACTTGGAGTATTGTGTGCAGTTCTGGTGTCCTCAACATAAAAAGGACATGGAACTGTTGGAA
>JAOEHY010051747.1:0-18343 GCA_025447955.1 Psilopsiagon aurifrons
GAGGACAAGGGGCAATGGGTTTAAACTTAAACTGGAGAAGTTTAGATTGGATGTGAGGAAGAAGTTCTTTACTGTAACGGTGGTGAGGCACTGGAATGTGTTCCCCAGGGAAGTTGTGAATGCTCCATCCGTGGTGGTGTTCGAGGCTAGGCTGGATATAGCCTTGGGTGGTATGGTTTAGTGTAAGGTGTTCTAGCCCATGGCATGAGGGTTGGAATTAGATGATCTTAAGATCCTTTCCAACCCTATTCTATGATTCTATGACTCTAATTTTTTATACTCCTGATGCTTTAGATTGCAAATATATTGTGCAGTAGAAACCTCCTGTTCCTACTGGTGGACAGTAAATATCTGATAATAGAGGTGGACTTCGAGGACCCCAGGAATATATGAAACAAGATGCTGTGTTTTTCTTGTAGAAGACAAATAGGAAGATAATTTTTCATTCCTTTGTAAAGATAGAAATTTGGTGTTTATTATTATAGCCTTACAATGAGTATTACAGCATTAGCATGATTAGCAGTGATAGTGTAATGAAAACAATGGCCATACGAATGTTTTTTTTTCCATAGGTAGTACTGGAATTTCCCCTTTTTCAGTTGTTGTGGTTTAAGCCCAGCCGGCAACCCAGAACCACACAGCTACTTGCTCACTCCCCCTTCTCCTTCCTCCACTCGCTCCCGGAGGCATAAGAAGGAGAATCAAAAGGATGTAACTCCCATGGGTTGAGATAAGAACAGTCTAGTAACTAAAGTATAACACAAAACCACTACTGCTGCCACCAATAATAATAATGATAAGGGAAATAACAAGGGAAAAGAATACAATGGCTCACCACTCGCCTACTGATACCCAGCCCGACCTGAGCAGCCTTTCAGGTAAATGCCGCAGTTTCTATACTGGGCAGGATATGCTGTGGTATGGAATACCTCTTTGGTCAGTTTGGGTCAGGTGTCCTGTCTCTGCTTCCTCCTGTCTTCCCCTCCTCCCTGGCAGACCATGAGACTCAGAAAGTCCTTGGTTGGAATAAAGATTACTTAGCAACAACTAAAATATCGGTGTTCTGGGCATTGTTCCCTGGCTAAAAGCCAAAAAACGCAGCACTGCATCCACTACTAAGAAGGAGAAAAATGCCTGCTACTGCTGAACCCAGGAGATCAGCACTATGAAAGAGTATATTTGTGTATAATGGGTTAGGTAGCAGAATTTTTTCTAACGTCACATTTAGAACTTCTGTCTATGATTACAACAGTATTCTCTGCAATTTCATTCTGCATTATACCTAAGTATAGTTGTGCTTTTTATGGTTTCCCACAACACAGTATCAGAATATAGGCCTTAGAAACAGTCTTAGAAAGAGAGAAATTAAAGCTTTATATAGAAGGAAAGGATCTTACATCACTTCCCATAGGACAGATTCTGGGGAAAAGCTCTTAATTTGTCACAGTGAAATGTCTGTACTAAGCAGAATCTTTACATCAGGGATAGCAGAAGACTACTTGTTTCTCAGCAGTGTGGGATTTTTTATTCACTTTTGAACTTCTTTGTCTGGATTGCCATTCGAATTTTTATCAGAAAGATGAAGGATCTTTGCCCTTTACTTTAATGTACTCATGTCTCCAGTCTATGAATTAGATTGCAATAGTATGTATTCATGCAAATTAATTTGGCATAAATTAGAAAATCTCTTCTTATTGTCTTATAAGACAATAGGAAAGGCTGCTGGAAAGGCAGCACCAGCTTGCAGTTAGGAACATATTGTCTGTTTTCATTACCAATTTTACAGAAAGGATGATGCTAAAGGCAGTGTGTTTGTTCATCAGACAATTATTATGAGAATGTTCATCAGTCAATGATGATAAGAATGTGTTATTGGTTTGTTTGAGGGTTTTTAATCAAAGGTAAATAGGAAAATACTCAAGATAAATACTCCAAAAATCTTTACCTTTCAATATGAATTGCTGAATATATTCACAATATCCAGCGGTTCTTAACCGAGGCAATGTATTTGTTTCCTAAGGAACATAAGTTTATCCTGTATTTAATCTTCATTTTCTGAAAATAAGACTACCTTTGAAAAGAACAATGAAGAATAGCCATGGAGCATGTTTTGTAGTAGCTTTCCAAATATAATTTTGTTGAAACCACAACAATCTATTACAGCATGAAACTGCTTAATAAGGAAAAGCAGAGCCTGTCTCCTTTGGAAACAGCTTGGAATTCTATATTCTTATTTTTCGTCTTTTCTTTTACATCTTTCTCTCACAACTGTTTTTAGAGAAAAACAAGCACATTTGTAGATCTCAGACTTCAGAAGAACTTTGTTCTGCATTACTTTCATATTTTTCAAATTAAAAAGGTGAAATTTAAAGTGTTGAACATCAAGCCGTACAGCTCACAAAAAGAAAAAAGAAAAAATAAAGTAGTTTTTACAACAAAAGATCTTTCAATAACTGTCACAGAATGGCAGTTCAAAAGTGTGACTCTTGCTACCTAGTCACATGGTGCTTTCTTCCCATGTTTTATGACACCTCCATTAAAGAAAAAGAAAATAATGATTTTTCAGACTGATTCTGTTTGCAAAAAGGAGGGATAAGCAAGACCCTTTCAATGAAAATATACAGCTCTGATCCACTCTGTAAAATTCCTCATGTCCAAAATGTCTTACCAAAAATACTGTTACAAAATAGCTGTGCACTCTTTCTCAGGCTGGGTTCCTAAGAATATGAATGTTCTACAGGACCAATTTTTCTGACATGATAATCATATCCCTTTCTAAATTGTTTTATTGTGTAAGGCAGGAAGTGTTCTGTTTTCATGACTCTGACTTTTGTCCCCATGGTTCTACATTTGCAGAGTATTTACAACTTGAAACTGAGGGCTCCTACGTACCTAGCTGTTCCATAGAGACTGTGAAGTGGAATGCCAAACAGGTACTTATATGTATCATCAAAAAGGTATTGCAAAATTAATCAGTATTGAAATATTGGACCAAAACACGCACAAAAACATGTGCTATGAGCTGTGCAGATGCTTTGAGGAAATAAATACCTTTTTCCAGCTAAAGATATGCAATTCCTTTACACATACAGGCTCTCTTCACCTTGAGAGATCTTCAAGGTGGTTTACAATTTGTTTTAACTACACAGAAAATTTTCCACATTAAATTATCAGTTTAGGAAAGATAAATATATTTGTACACATAGATTTTTTAGCCATATAAAATTAAAATATTGTCATTAAGTGTAACATAAACGATGCATTAATATTGAAAACTCCTCATTTCCAAGATATTTTTGAATATTCACAGTTTAGATCTTGTAATACTTCTTTAAATAATGAATAAAAGTACTTTGTTATAAAACGGATTGTTCAAAAAGACATAAAAAAAAAAGGCTGATACTTACAGTATTAAGTATTAATATATTCAACAGTGCTTTTCTGGGTTGTTTCTGACTATTTTCTGCACATGCTGGCATAGAGACCTTTCTGAAGAGTTACAATAATGGCCAAAATTGTGACGGTAGCATCTAATGGGTTTTAAATTAATTTGTCCTTGTCTGGCTGAATCTGTCCCAGTTCTATCGGAGTAACTTCTCTGCTGGTTCTTTGGAGAGTCCTACCTTCATAGCCATTATTTATTATTCTTTTCCAGACTACTTAAACTCTTAGTTTAATCAATATTTTACAACTAATATGATATTATTTCAATCATATGATATAATCCCATTAGATATTGAATGACTGCTTAGATTGACGTTTAATGAATACATCAAGAGGTCAAATTAATATTCATATGATTTGTAAAATGTTATGCATAACTGTAATAGGAGCAGAAAAAGAAAAATTAAATAAAAATCTAAACAAACAGAAATGCAGAATAACAGGCCAGAATCTAAGACATTATAAAACAGCTCTACTTCCTTACCGAAAGGCAAATACCTATTAATCAGCTGCAAATCCAGTTCATCCCCATAATAAATAATCTGAGGTAAATGAACAATTATACTCCTTCCTGGCAACCTTGTAGATAGGTGTGACCTTCTCTTTCTTTTAATCCTTAGGAATATCACCTCATCACCATCAGCTTTCAAAGATAACCACGAGTAGCTTTGCAATTGCATCACCCACTTCCCTCAGCACTCATGGATGAATGGGTGCATCCCCTCATTTCACAATCACTTGTGTATTCCTAGTTTACATAGACTTTCCCTTACCTGATCTTCCTCCACCAAAGCACATCTTCCTTGCTCCAGGCTTGCCCATGGGTCTCAGGACTCAGGGATGAGAACAAAAAGCAAGTCTTACCAGTGAAGAGACTGCTCAAGAAGGCATAAAGCTTGTTAAACTTTCCTGTGTCCTTTATTTTCAGGGCTATTGTCCATTTCAGCAGCAGACCTGCCACTTTCTCTTATGAAGAACAAATCTTCCTCCTCACCATTGCATCTTTTATTAAAGAGCCTGTATCCATGTATGGCACGATCTAGTCATGTGAGCTATTCCATCGTATCTGCATGATCTCAATGAAATCCTACCCCCACAACTGCACATAGATCTCTAATTCATCCTGTGCGCTCCCCACACTGCAAGCTGCATGGATGAATGTGTACGGGTACTTTCCCAGAAAATGTGTGAGCTTAATTCATACTTCCATTGTGTTCACTCTGCCATACCTCCTGTATATGTGTACATTGAAGTGGCCAGACTTCAACCTTGTTTCATAAAGCCTCTCTTGCCAAATCACCCTGCATCTTTTGTGAACCTGACCACCACTTCCCCACTTCCCCATAGCTCATCCGCTCCCTCCTCCAACATACTTGGTTTAAATCGTTCCTTAACATATTGCCCAGCTTGCTGCCAAAGATGTTTTTTGTCCCACATGGTCAGGTGGGTCCTGCTCCTTGCCATGCATATCTGAGGTGTACATATTAGTTACAGTGGACTTGGCAATCAAATGATTGATATCAAAACATGAAAAATAGCTTCCTTACAAACAGGAAGAAAAATCACACCTTTATTTTTTCTGATTTAGTCTAGTATATTTAAAAGATAAGTAGGGTAGAAGATCAATGTACTGAGAAACACCATGGCCAAAACAGGACAATGAAAATGGTGAAGGGTCTAGAGAACAGGTTTTATGTGGAGAGTATGAGGGAAGTGGGATTGTTTAGCCTGGAGACAAGGAAACACAGCGGAGACCTGGTCACCCTCTTCAACTACCTGAAAACCAAACCTTTAGCAAACTAACCAGAATCGCTCAGAATTATTTTGGTTTTATATATTAATAGTTCAAAAGGTGTATGGGTTGTTAAAGAAGAAAAGAGAAAAATTCCAGATATTAATAAAAATAACACAACCTTGGACACTGTTCTCATTCCATACTGCTTAAAGCCATGCCTCATTGTTCATCATTGCTGTACAAACGTGTAGAAAAATACAGCAGTTCTTGGTTTCTTTACATGCACTGAGATTCAGAAACTGTTTAGAATGGATTGTTCCTAATGCTGTGTTGTGAAGGAGCCGATCACAAACATTGTTTCTGCTCCTTAAGTAGCTGCATTATTTGCTATTTCAATATCCAGCTTCCACTGAATGTCCTGGTCCTGCTTTGGATCTCACAAATGAGCTGCATTTTTGCTATATACAAATCCCCATGAATTTTCAGAATTTCGACAATTTGAGAACATTAAAGTAGTCAAGCCCTTGGGGGTTTTTTCTATCTTCTCAATTCTGACAGGGAAAACTGGATTAATATAATTAAAATAAAAAAAAAAAAAAATGAATGCACGTAGAAGCATTAAAACTAATGAATTTTCAAAAATTTAAATTTTGTTTTGTTCTGAGGTTTTGGGTTAATCATACTGCAGAACAGCAAATATACCTCAAAGTCCACATTGGCACTAGATGCAAAATGAGCATGTGAAACAAGGATTTGAATCAGCCAAGTTATGCCTGTGACAGAATTCATGAGAAAAGGTGCTCTTTCAAGAAACAAAAAAAAACCACGATAGCGTTTCTCATTTTAGAAAGACCATTACCACTGACCATTTCACTCCCTATGCCAGCAAAACCTCCTGAAATAAAACTGAAATCAGTGGGATTTTTGTTTCAATTAAGACTACAAAAAAAGTGAACACACATACAATTTGGAAATTTACTAGCTTCCCTTCTAAATCACTTATTTTAGATCTGCGTGATGGGCATGGTACATCTGGGAATGGCATGGGTCATGGAGGCGTGTCCTCAGGAAAGCTAGCTGAATCTATAGTTATTCAAATCTTTAGGTCACCATCAATTATTCAGAAATGTTCAGATTGCCTATTCAGTAACCTCTCTGGAAGTTTACTGGGTAAACAACTGATGCCAGGTAACAGATAAACAAAAAAACATATTATCAATGCTGCTGTCATGTTTATTTCATGTTCCTTTAACCCCTGATAGTTTGAAATATTCTGAATGTAGATGTAGCCTCCTGAAGATTGAAACAAGCAATTTAGTGCTCTTAAGTCTTGCTGCTGCTCTCTAAGCTCTTTGTAATTCTGTGTTACTTAGCAGGGAGACTAAATAAGCCATAACTACAGATTTTCAATCAAACTGAAAGAAAGCAAGCCTGTATAACTCATAAGATAAAGTAGTTCAGGCATTAGTGAGTTATAATGCTGTTTTATGAGTGGGATTAAAGAAGAACAAAATACAAATGAAAACCAAGCTATCAGTCACTCCCGCTGGAAATCATAGTATAACAGTTAATATACTTATCTCATCTTAACTAAGCTATGACCTATGGATGTTTTGTTATGGAATTTAAAATCTTATGTTAGAATGGAGTACATCATCTTACAGAAATTTTATGGAAGGATAGAAGCTTTTTGTTAACATCAATCTGGATCATACCTGGATTGATTTGAAATTATTAGATGTTTTGTCTGCTCAGAAGTAAAATATTCTTCAGATTGCCGGTGTCAAAATTTCTAACATAATTTTCAAACTTTCAACTTTTTAACCTAATGTCAAGTAGTTTTCATCTATTTTCATCTCAAAATTATGCCTGAAAAATATGTGTGCATATCCACATATGTGTATTAGTATATATTACTATATATGTGCGTGTAAACATAGAATATAGCAAGCATAATAAAAATTGTACAGTTACTGAATGTACATTTCTTTGACTTAACTGTTCAATTTTTCTTTTTTAAATAAGCATTAATAATTCTGACTACCATGATAGCAAAATATAAAATAATATATGATAGTAGCTAAAGTGCCTCCCAGAAAAATTAGTGCTTACTACATTTTGTTTTGCTTATTGAAATTGCTTTGAGTATTGAAATTGTTTTTGAGTAAGAGGCCTGAATGTAATGAAAAAAAAAAATACAGAAATATCAATACAAATGCATTTTTTTCTAGTTCAGGAAGACTGAAAAGGCCAAGTGAAGAGGTGTCAAATGCTCTTTCCTTCACTATCCAGGTGTTAAATCACATCACAGCTGGATTGGCAGCAGTATAAAACCATCAATTACTTTGAATGAGTGTGAGAGGAGATGGGAGATATGTGCAGTCATCAGTTGTTCCTTACAAACCACAGTGCTAAGCTCCAAGTCTCTTGTTGGGCAATCCCTGACTGTGATTCTAAATCCTCCAGTTAAAGAAGAATAAAATCTGTGAGGGAGCTGGCATGCAGTAAGTGGTGGCTCTGAGAATCCATCTAAGTTAAAGGAAGGTCATGTCAGTGACTTCCTGTGGGGAGAGGAAGTGCTGGACTGAGTATCGTGGTGCAGTAGCACTGGGATGTCAGGGTTTTCCTAAGAAAGCTGCCAATGGGCAGGCAGGACCCCAAGACTCTGTGTGCTGCAGGTCTGTATGGGGACGCAGACTGAAGATTTTCACAAGAGTTGTTTAGGGTTAGGTTCCTTTCTTGTTATCAGAAATTCACTTAGTTAAAGAACAGATCATTCCTTGGGAGTGAGCCACTGACTAAAGTGAGGCTGTTTTAAGTCAGGCACGTCTGTGAATTGTCAGAATTCAAGGTTACCTTGTCCCTATGTTTTGAAGTCTGAAACATGCTGCACACCCTTTCTAGAAGAAAGGCACAATATACCCCAGTACTCACCTGCCTTAAGTTTAGATGTCATGCATTCTTACACAGATGTTTTATCATTGATATATATCAGTTGATTTATTTAAAATATTGCAAGTGTATGTCTCTCTGCTAAATAAATTTATATAGATAAATAATATACTCCCTGTACCCTGTCAAGATACAGTATAATATTAAGAAAAATATTCACAATGATGCTTGTCCCCATTGGAAAAGAACAAGCGTAAGGTGATAATCTTCATTTAAACTCATAAGATTATCCTGCAAAGATAAAAGAAATTAAAAGATAAAACAATAAGATAAAAACTGAGAAGAGGAAGCTCAGTTGAAGATGGTTAAGGCTGCCTGGACGCTTCAACGTGAAAAATCAAAAGCCACATAAAAGCCAGCCTTTGCACATTTTTATCATAATTAGATACAGGTTAGATAAGCTATAACCAGAAATCAGCCTGGCTTAAAATAACCGTATTAAAGGATTATTGCTTACAAGATATAAAGAGACTAACAGCACATATTTTAAAATCATGTCCTTGTAGTTATTAATGTTATTGAAGAAAATCTATTACAACCATTCTGGTTGAAATAGAAGGCTGCAGCACCTCCCATATGAAGATAGGCTAAGAAAGTTGAGCTTGTTCAGCCTGGAGAAGAGAAGGCTATGTGGAGACCTCTTAGTAGCCTTCCAGTACCTGAAGGGGGCCTACAACGATGCTGGGGAGGGACTCTTCCTCAGGGACTGTAGCGATAGGACAAGGGGTAATGAGTTAAAACATTAACAGGGGAGATTTAGATTAGATATAAGGAAGAAGTTCCTTATTGTAAGGATGGTGGGCACTGGCATAGGTTGGCCAAGGAAGATGTGAATACTCCATCCCTGGCAGTGTTCAAGGTCAGGTTGTACAGGGCCTTAAGCGACCTGATCTAGTGCAAGGCATCCCTGCACATGGCAGGGGATTGGAACTAGGTGGTCTTAAGATAGGTCCCACTCCTAACCATTCTGTAATTCGATGACTCTATAAGGGCTGTTTCATCAGTTCTGGAACTGATAGAAGCAGTGAACTTCCTCGGAAGAAAAAGAAAGTCTTATGCAGAGTCTATTTCTCAGCAGTTTTTGCTGTTTCAATAAATGGTTAATGTAATTATTTCTCTACAGCAATGTTCTGAACTAAAGTGTCAATTTTCAGGGCAACATCCGTATTACAGATGTCTGTCCACAGGAAACAAGATTGAAAACAATAATTTGTTTCAGGTAAACTAATGAGAGAAAAATATTTATGACTTTTGCTTCATCCTGGCTTACACTTGACCTACGATGATAATTAAGACTTGAAAAGATTCTGATCTTTAAAAATAGAGCCTTATTGCTCATCAGCAATACATATTTAAGATAACACTTTGCTCTGTTTTGTCTTCAACACTAATTAAAAGAACACCATCCACATCTTTGGAAAGTGCCTTTTCACTTTCCCAGCCTTTTGAGTTCTCTGAGCATGTTGCAAAAATAGTACAGCAATAATGACAGGTTATCTGGGAGATCCAAGCACTAAAATTGTCATCCTAGAATTTGTTTAATTTCCTGCTAAGCCCCTGTTTTCTGATGAGAAAGTCTCCATTTAAATCGCAACATTTTCTGTATCTATGTATCAATCTCTAAATGTTAGTTATTGTTGAAAGCCTTCAGTGCTTTATATTAGAGACAGTTTGTCACACACTATATAAAATCAAGGTATTAGTAGCCTCAGGGGCATTTCATTTTTCAATATCCTAATAGACAGATTTTGAGGTTTATGCACTAAATTGAACACCCTCTTACATGGTGCAAATGTTTCATGAAAAGATGTGTATACTCTTTAATATATGAAGCATAAAATCTTTGGAAAAGAAGAAAAAGAAAATAAAGATTACAGTTTAGATTTTGCAAAAATAGGTAGTAACAGCTTGTGTATGAGCTCCAGGTTTTGGTTTAAACATATTTAAAGGGACACTAATCATGTCCATAATAATAAGTTAATAAAATTAAATGTCTTTGCATGTGTAAGGGATGCTATATTGCTTGGCAGGAGTTATAGTGGCATATAGCTTTCTCGGTTTAAAGGAATGAAAACACATTTTCAGCCATACCTTTCAGTGCAAGGAATCTGGGGAATGGGGTCAGCAATCCAGAAAAGTTTGTGTCACTTATGTCAGTGCTGGAATAACTTGCTGAGTATCTTTGCCCTGTGCTTGTTACAGTAAAATGCATTTTGCAAATTAGAACTAAACTAAGGGTGGGCTTATTTTTCAAGCATTTTATATATTACATTTTCCTTGTAAAATGGTAAGCAGTGTTATTTTAGTAAATTGAAGATTGGGACTGGCTGAAAAGCTGAACATCATTCCATGCCAGTGCAACTAACTTTATGGAACAATATTAAAAGAAATTTGACTTTATATATGTTGCCCCTTAGCAAGTTAAACATGTAACTATTTCTTCACATTATATTCTCAGTTATTTTTGGTTAAGTGAGGCATGAAAAAAGATTAATTCTGAAAATACAAATATTTATAAATCTATTTGTCATAGTATCTTGAAAGAAATGTCAGTAATCAGAATAGCAGTGCAAAAGTGATGACCTGAAATACTAGGGTTGGTTTGAGGTTTTTATCATTTTGTTAAGAGAGCAGAAAAGACAAAATCTAGCTGAACCCTTTGACGATGTTTATCTTAGCAATTACTGTAGCATGATGAGTGCTGACCAATGAAGTAAATGGTTACCTACTTGCTGATAACATGCTACCTGGTATCAGTCCTGAGGAGTTTAGTATCAGCTGTAGAATGGCCTCATGGACCAAGTTGCTGACAACAGCTGGAGTTCATTGTGTGTTCGCATTCTCAGAGTACATCTTCTGCTCTATTTCCATCCAAAAGTATACCAGTCATACTTTTCAAGACCCCTCCACAAAGCAAAACAAAGCATGGTGTGTGGGAACAACTGAAAAATGCTTTTAGAAGATAAAACCTTACACTTGCATGTTATTTTGCAAGCTAACACCTAGATTGGGCGCATACTACTCAGTGGTTACAATTAAATTTTAACAAATTACCCTTAAGAACAAGAGCTTCAAATTACTCTGTTCAACTTTTTTGGATTAAGGGAATAGAGCTGAAGTGAAAAGACAAAAATTTATTGCGAGTCAAACTATAGTCTTAAAAAAGTCTAAGTATTATTTATCCAGTAACAATACCAAGAGCTATAGTGCATGTTTTCTAATTATATCATCTCAAATATAATTAATACTCTTGCTCTGGGTCCTAATGTAGCCAGGAAAAAGATGAGGGTTCTGGGTCCTAATGTATCCAGGAAAAAGATGAGGGTTCAGAAGGTAATTTTGATGTGGTTTTAGAAACTCAAGTTCTCTGTTAGGGAAGTGAAATGCTGGCGGTGCGTTTTCTTCCTCCTCTCTCTGGGATCACTTTCAAGTTTGCCAGCACAGTCTGCTTACCAGCTCTTTCTTCAGTGATGCCTAATTCCACATTATACCCAAATTTACAACATGTGATTTTACCTGTAAAGGAGACTCATTACTTGCTTTTTTTCTTATATTTAAAATTAGTTGTACACAGATCCAAAAATTTCTTTTAATAAGCCAGTAATCAACCATCCCTGACTTCTGCTCATAGACCTGCTGTTTCTCCTTTCATTTCCATAGCCTTTGCTTTCATTTTGTGCTTGTATTTCTGGAGCCACTGTTGCTGTCCACTTTACATCTAGAAGCCTTCAATATATGGTTCTTCAGTGAACAACTTGAGTGTAAAAAAGCATATGACTGTTTTATTTTACCATAGTATAAATGGACACTTCCTAGGTCTTGGATTTATTTAATATTTCTATTCCAGTTCAATTTTTAGTTATTACAAACTGATGAGAACAGATTCTGTCTTGAGATAAATTGGGATTATTTTATTGGTTGGAATTTAGTTCAGATTCTTATTATATATTTGCAATTACTGTATAATAGATAAAGTGTCAAACTCATCTTAGATTGTCACATCCTCTGTCCTCCTGTACATCTAAATAAAACCCCACCACTAAAATCAATGCAAACAAACCCAAAGAACTTAACTGTAATAAAAGAAAAAAAAATATAAACATTTCCTTTTCTTTTATTATTGCTATTACATTATTAGGCTATGGATATTGCCAGAAAGACCCCACAGTCCAAAAAATATGCAGCTTCTTTGAAGAATCAAAGCTCAAGCATGTTTACCTTTTACATAAAATAAAGATGAGAGTAGGATTCCCAAACCATTATCAGTTTAAGTATTTAAACAGTTGTTGCTCTGTATAAGTAACTTTTCATTGCATATACCCTATGTATAGCTAACAATTTTGCCTTATTTGCTTCTTGTACAGCCAGAAGTAAAGCAAGAAAAAAATGTCTCAAAGCATGTGTTAAAAACACACCAAAAAGAAAAGTGTGACCACGATTTTTCAAGGTGCACTGACTCAAATACCTTCCTACTCATCTATAGAAAAATTCTCTTTTGTTTAACAGGCAATGTTCACATTTTTTAGGTATTTCCTTTTGTTTGTGTATAATTTCTTTTTGTTTGTGCCTCACAGTGTGTTACTGTCTTGTTGCATAATCTTAGCTGTCTAAATTTTCCCTAACCTACATGTAATCTAGCCTAGACATTAATGTCGCATTGACTCATGCTAATGTATGCATATGCAGAACTTGAAGTTAGAGGGATTTGAAGTGTTATACTAATTATATGGGACTTGGATCCTAAATCATGAACTGTTCAGATTCTGTGCTTAGGTTATTTGCATACTGTGTCTGTGTAAATGCGGTAGGTTTAAAGCAACACAGTGTAACATTAAAAAAAGGGCTATGAGATGTTTTTTAATTCAGGTGACTTCTTTCTTCAAACATAAAAATTAATAATTCATATAATTATTGTTTTTGCTTAATCCTATGAAGGTATTAACTTAGTGTTAATAGAATGGGCTCAGTAGTCTTACATAATTGCCTCAGTCATAGCTTAGGCTCAACAAAGATAATTAAGATTGGTTTGGTTATCATTCAATCACAGTGGTAAGATTCAAACCAGAGTAGATTAAAGGAGTCCTGTTTCAAATATGACATTACTCTCAAAGACAAAAATGAAATTTAAACACAGAATTCCTTATGGTCTAGATATTGTAAGATTGTGCGACTAATTTATTCCTTGATTGGTGAATGGGATAACTGGTAATTAAGAAGGCCCATAGGTGTTAGCCATGTGGCTGTGATTTAGTTTGTAATAAAAGTCAACTTGTAAAGTAAATGACTAAAGGACTTTTCGGGCTGTAAAAGGCATGTCTGTTTAACCTACTCTGCAAAGCTGCAACCATCAACTGCTATTAGCAAAACCTCTTTCACAGAACTTTTGATGTTTCTTCAAGTCCTTGTTACACTTGCAGTAGAAACTGAAGATAAACACATGTTGACAGAAGTGAAGTAAGAGGAATTCAAGGTATGAAGCTTTCTTAAAAGCAAGTACAGCACATAAACAAATAATGAGCTATCAAAAAGGAAGAAGTAAAAGCAGGAGGAAAAAAAAGGAGCAGGAAAGCAGGAGGAGGAGGAGAAAGAGAAGAAGAAAAAGGATGAGGAGAATAAAGGGAAAGGCTAAGAGGACAAAGAGTATGAGGAAGAGAAAAATAAAAAGAAAGCACCTAAGAAGAAGCAAAAAAATCTTATTTAAAGTTTTTCATGAGACAGGGACTTCAGAGTCCTAGTAAGAGACCTAAAGGAAGATCAGCAATGAAAAAAATAATTCTTGAATAATCTTCTTGCCCTTACAATAACACCATGAAAAGTTTTCCCAACCTTTCCCATAGACCTGGGGTGAACAGTTCTCCAAAACAGTCTTCCTACTATTAAGTACTCCTAACTCCATTGACCTCATGGTTTATGGCTAGATGGATTGGACCAATGATTTTCATATGCCAAAATAGTGTTACAAAATTATACACACACTTCACATATTCCTTTAAAAGAATTATTCATAAGGCGACGAGCTTTCATTTATGTTCCAAATATGGAAGCACCAGCTGCTGTGTTGATTCATCTGAATCAGCTTCACAGCAAAATAATTTTCTGGTATGCATTAACAATATTTTGAACCAAGTCTCAAAACTCCCATTTACCTCAGGAAGACCTAGGTTTTAAACACTAATACTCAGACAGGCTTTCTCTGTTCCTAAAATATGGCATGTATTTTGCTGTGTGACGGGAAAGTGAAAATAAATCAAAAGTGCAAGTTGGCTGATGATTATAAGAAATTCATACAAAATCTATGCATGACACACTAGATGGTAGACCTAGACAATATTATTTTGGAACAATGTGTCAAGGGAAAAGGATTACTTTAGGTAATGCAACTTAAGCTGAATTTGTTATCTTTGATATCAACACCATTTTGCCTCGTATAATGGGGGGCACTTCATATATGATGCTTACAAATGAATAACAAATCCGCCATATCTCTCCTTAGGTGATTCTATTATTAATACCTTGTGCACAGGTCTAGCTGTTTTATGACAGCTTTAGCAGTAATATGAATGAATAAAATTGGATCTGACATTGAATTGTGTACATGTAGAACTGTAGCCTGCCAGTTATTCGTTTGCTTATTAACAGAAGTTTGTAAAGTGACAGGAAGGAAGCAGAAGTGCTGGGAAAGCTAAATAGTGCAATAGAAAAAGTATAGAAATCCAAGTATATCATGGTATTACTTGGTACTGTCTTGATTTGGGCGCTCCTCACCTTAGTTATTTAGTTCTTTGGAAAAGGAAATTAGTTGTAATTTCTCTTCTTAGCTCTATATTCTGGTCTAGATGCTTGTATAAGACAATAATCTTTACTGTTAAAATTATTTTTTCTTTGTACTAATATATATAGCTATCGGCTAATTACAGTACTTTTTGGTTTTATCTTAAATGGTGGTACTTCCTTCCCACCCACCAGAAAAAAAATTATATAAAATTAAATTTACATCAGCAAAACATTTTAAATTAAAATCTTCTGAATCAGAGGGTAAGTCTATAAACCATCCTATTATTTTAATAGACCTACAGAAATCCAAACTCTGAAATAGACTTAGAATGCACTATTTAAAAAAAAAATCTGATATAGTTAATTGTTGTGGTATTACTTAAGACCAAAGGGAATTGTGATCTAATTTGTTGGAATCCTTTCTCTGGTTTGTAGTAAGCTTGTTTTTTTTTTTTTTCATAAAAGAGGACGAACTCTATCACACTTCAGAGGTGTGATTTCTGTTATTAAGTGTGGCAGTAAAGTGAGCTAGCACCTATACAGAATGCAGAAGACACACATTTCATGCTTATGAGCCTTTATTATTTAATTCATACTGAAACCTTGAAGAATAATCTTAAATATCTGTAATTTTACAAATAAATGTCTTCGGTAGCAAGCCCAATATTCATATCCAATTTTAGTATTTTTAATAAGAGGTTAGAAATTAGGATATAATTCTTTCATTACAATTCTATAAATCCAAACTAATTCACATTTTATCTCTTTCATAAATGAGCTAGAAAATCACACATTTGAGAAGAAAAATAATTCTAGAACAGTTAATTGAGAAATAAATATTGCAGTCATGCTGAAAAAAGAAAACCAGGAAAGATAAATGTAAAGGTAGATCTTTCATTCTTTGAACCATGAAAGAAATGTAATTTGTTATTATCATAACCCAGGATATGACACTAAAAAGACTTCATATATTTTAGTTGTGCAATGAGGAATAGAGTGTTACCATTGTGACAATCCTGAAAAAACGGTATAAAACTCACTAAACAATTTCTCATCAAAAAAAAAAAGAGGAGAAAGCATTTATATATATTAATATATATTATGTATATATATTATACATATATGGTGTATCTGTACATACTGGTACCCAGAACCTAAATAATAAATGCATACACATAGAGGTACATATGCATACATATACTTCATATATAAAAATCTATCTGCATATATGGATAAAAATTGCACATACATATATGATGTGATTGCGCATACATATTGATAAGATAAGTAAAATGGGTTCGTTCAGCCTGGAGAAGGCTTATACACATTGCCGTAATTTTCTCCTTTTCCATGCAAAGATATTGATTATTTCATTATTAATTTTGTTGTTTATTGCATACACTTAATCTCTATATATCTAAGGACCCAGTCATCATTTTCTATAGCGCCATAGTTTTGTTTGATTGGATTGTTTGGACTTCTGTTGCTTTTTGTTGGTTTGTTCATTTAATTTAATTCTTATTTTTAATTTCAATTTGTTTTAGAACGATAGTGTAACCTTGTGTCTTAATACATGAGTTTTTCTGATCTATCTTTAATTCCAATTGATGTGTTCCATTTGTTTCTCTGGAACAGGGTGCCTCAAATGCCCTGTCTAATGGAAGGCTACAAAGATGTTCAAAGCACCGGGCGGGAAGCCTGCTGTGCGAAAGAAGGCTGAGAGAATTGGGTTTGTTCAGTCTAGAGAAAAGAAGGCTCAGAATAAACTTTATCACCATCTTTTAGCATTTAAAGGGTGATTACAAAGAAATGAGGCAAAGGGCAATGGGCAAAAGTTACTTCCAGGGAGACTGCAGTGGGACACCAGAGGAAAAATTTTCACACTAAGGACAATCAGCCATTGGAATAATATCCACAGGGAGGTGGTAGATTCCTAGTGTTGGATACTTTTAAGACGAAGCTGGACAAGGTGCGAGGCCATCTTGTCTAGACTGTGCTTTTGCCAAGAAGAGCTGGACCAGATGGTCCTACAGGTCCCCTTCCAACCTGGTATTCCATGGCTTTTTGATTCTGACATCTGGTCTCTCTTCAATCTTTCAGTGAAATTCAGATTTTTGTGAATTTAGGCATTTTTGGTCTTCTTTTTTACTACACTTCACACTCCCTTTGGTTTCTAAAAGCTTTCTCAGCTTTTCAAATATCTAATCTACCTGAAGCTGGAAAAGATGTTGCATTACTCATAAACATTAATATTCATGTATTTCCACAAGCCAGCTGCTGGAATGGTAACTCCAATACTGCCAGAAGGCATACTGATTTTCTCTGCAAGCTTTCAGATCAATATTAAAAAAAAATACAAATTACCAATTAAATGATGCTAAACAAAGCAGCAGGTTGTAGATTGTCAGGCATCCTGGTAACTTTAGAGGTGCGTTAAGCTTGTGTTGAAGTTAAAAGAGAAACAGGTAGAAAGTCATTCATTAAGTCATCATCAAGAACTCATACTTGAAGGACTACAAGGCAAATTTTCTCATGTCTATTAAGCTGCTTGAAGGGATCATTAAGAAAAGGATTTCTCCTAAAAAGCAGGATCAGTTAGAGTTGGTCTTGCACAAGGTTTAAACTCATTAGATAACAAGTGCTTTCTTCTTTTGCAAGTACTTGCTGAGTAAATTAATCTCTGTATACTACACAATGGTTACACCAGCAAATTTAAAGATCTAAACACTGAAAATTCCTTGAAGATATATCAAGATGGTATTTTCTTCTTTCCTGTCCTCAGTGCTCCATGTCTCATTTTATTTATAAATTTCCCATTGTAATTAAAAATTATCTTTGTACATAAACCTAACCAACAGCTGAAATCAGAAGTTTTTCTTTCAAAAGAAATAACTAGAAAAAATTAACAAGTGATCTTCCACATAAATAGTTTCTACATGAAAACCATTTTCTTAACATAATAGAAACTTTCTGCATGAAAATTAGGACTTTCATCAAATTTATGAATGATAGCAATGCTATGTCCACTTGAAAAAGGTCAGATTCTCGAATCCCATTGATATTTTATGTAGGTTCCCTTTCCCCTACTTGTCTTTCCCCTTCACCTCCAAAAAGAAATTAAAAAGAGTACTAAACTAAAAAAGAAGTCAGAATATTTTTTCTGTTGACAAGATTATCAAAATATCTCTAACTTGGAACTAGAACCAAATTTGAGCTAGTTTTTCTTGTTTACTTTCACAAACAGCTCAGCCAGAAGCAGGCAGGAAGCAAAAGAATTTTCACATCAAGTGATTAAAGCTTAGAAAAACTGGAAAGATTTAGAAACAGGATTTATCATGTGTTGTGGTTTAAGCCGTAAATTAGCCATGCAGTTTGTTCACTCACTTCCCCCTTTTTTCTTCCCTCTGCTCCTGGAGGGATGGGAAGGAGAATCAAAAG
>JAOEHY010051748.1:0-18168 GCA_025447955.1 Psilopsiagon aurifrons
GGGCCCTCTCCAGAAGCTATCAGGAGAACTGGCTACCCTGGATTTGGAGAAGGCTGAGGTTCTTAATGACTTCTTTGTCTCAGTCTTCACCAGCAAATGCTCTGACCACACCACCCAAGTCTTGGAAGGCAGACGCAGGCACTGTGAGAACAAAGACCTTGCGCTCACTGTAGGAGAGGATCAGGCTCAAGAAGAACCTGAATGTGCACAAGTCCATGGGACCTGATGGAATCCATCTGAGGGTCCTGAAGGAGCAGGAATGAAATGGCTAAGCCACTGTCCATCATATTTGAAAAATCATGGCAGTCAGGGGAAGTTCCCGACACTGGAAAAAGGGAAATATAACCCCCATTTTCAAGAAGGGGGAAATGGATGAGCCAGGGAACTACAGACCAGCCAGCCTCACCTCTGTGCCTTGCAACATCTTGGAGCAGATTCTCCTGGAAGGCATGCTGAGGTACATGAAGAACAGTGAGGTGCTTGGTGACAGCCAGCATGGCTTCACTAAGTGGAAATCCTGCCTGACCAATCTGGTGGCCTTCCATGATGGGGCTACAGAACTGATGGACGGGGGTAGAGCAGTTGTTGTCATCTACGAGGACTTGTGCAAAGCTTTTGACACTTGCACATGACATCCTTGTCTCTAAATTGGAGAGACATCAATTTGATAAGGGGACCACTCAGTGGATAAAGAACTGGCTGGATGACCACACACAAAGTGTTGTGCTCAGTGGCTCAATGTCCAGCTGGAGACCAGTGATGAGTGGTGTCCCTCAGGGATCGGTGTTGGGACCAATCTTGTTCAACATCTTTGTCAGTGATGTGGATAGTGGGATTGAGTGCGCCCTCAGCAAGTTTGCCGATGACACAGAGCTGTATGATTTGGGTGATATGCTGGAGGGAAGGGATGGGATCCAGAAGGACCTTGACATGCTTGTGTTGGCCAGTGCCAGCCTCATGAAGTTCAACCAAGCCACGTTCAAGGTCCCATACCTAGGTCGGAGCAATCCCAGGCACAGATACAGTTTGGGCAGAGAACGGATTGAGAGCAACCCTTCGAAGAAGGACTTGGTGGTTGTTTGATGAGAAACTGAAAATGAGCCAGCTTCACCATGTGCTCACAGCCCAAAAAGCCAACACTATCCTGGGCTGCATCAAAAGGAGTGTGACTAGCAGGTCAAGGGAGGTGATCCTGCCCCTCTACTCTGCTCTCGTGAGACCTCACTTGGAGTATTGTGTGCAGATCTGGTGTTCTCAACATAGAAAGAACACTAAGCTGTTCGAGCAAGTCCAGGGGAGGGCCACGAGGACAATCATGGGACTGGAGCACCTCCTGTACGAAGACAGGCTGAGAAAGTTTGAGCTGTTCTGAGTGGAGAAGAAAAGGCTGTGTAAAGACCTCATAGCAGCCTTCCAATATCTGAAGGGGGCCTGTAAGGATGCTGAGGAGGAACGAACCCTTCACTGGTGACTGTAGTGACAGGACAAGGGGTAATGGGTTCAAAGTTAAACAGGGGAAGTTTAGGTTAGATGTAAGTATGAAGTTCTTTACTGTGAGGGTGGTGAGGCACTGGAATGGGTTGCCCAGGGAAGTTGTGAATGCTCCATCCCTGTCGGTGTTCAAGGCCAGGTTGGACAGAGCCTTGGGTGGCATGGTATAGTGGTAGGTGTCCCTGCCCTTGGCAAGGGGGCTGGAACTAGATGATCATAAGGTCCTTTCAAATTCTAACTATTCTATTATTCTATGATTATTTAATTTGAAATCCGACTTTCTTCTGTGCAATATGAAGCTTGCCTTTTGCCTCACTCCTTCCCACAGCTTATTTTGCCACTCAAGCTGAGCTTCAATTGTGCTTTATTTGGAGTTTTCATTTGTCCATGAAATGTGAAGCCCAGACACTTAGACAGCTTTTTTGCAACAAGTGGTTTTACGGATTAGTGTGCAAATCAAAAGAGGAAAACAGTATTCAGTTTTTAACAGAAGTTTACCACAGATCTCAAGGGTTAAAAACTAGAGATTTCAAGTACAAGATCAAAAAGCTTTTGGTCTAGTGAAAAAGCAGACACTAGTCCTATCTTTCTGTACCTTTTTCAGTATCTTTCCTAGCCCTGTTTCCCCTACTGATTTACTGAAGCAGAAACCACATGGCCCAAGAGAAGTGTCTGCTACACTAAGCACTTTTTATGACAATCAACCAGTTTGAAATTTTTTATTTAAGGTGATTATATTAAGTTGCATTCAAAGGACCTTTTTATGACCTCATCCTTTATAAAACAGGAACAATTTTCACTAAAGCAACAGAGCACGTGGCCAAAAGACAGACATAGGCAAGATCAGTATAAGAAGGACATGCAGTGTTTGGTATGTTGCTATGTATACTTCCTTGATGTACCAACCCAGCTGGGGCTTTCATTGTACTGTGCAAAAAAGGCTTCCCAAATGTGAAGGGTGATAGATGTTTAATTCCCCTAATTTCTCCAGGGAAATCATCTTCTGCCTTCAGGGGTGGAAGCTGCCATATGATTTTCTGAACTGGTTAGTCTAGCTACTAAGTGTGAAAAATGCTGCCAGGTTTGATAAGTCACCTCTTGCTATTTTACCCCTCACTGAGCTCACACTAATTTTAAGTCCACACCAGGACTCACAAAGATAAGGCATGTATAAACTCATCAGGAAGATACTTGATACAAAAGCAGCATTCAGGCAAATTTCCCTTTCCTCAAAGTCTGCATGAAGCTAAGGTCACAAACTAAACCAGGAATGATAAAAACTTACAATTGAAAAGCATCTTTAATTTTTTTCTGTTTCAGACATCCTATCCTTATTTCATTAGAAAACACTTCTACATCTCACAGGAATTCACTTTAAAGATCATATTTTGTTGCTTCTGTATTTAAAAGTCCTCTTGATATCAGTGGGTTTCAGGTATTGCCCTTTTTGCTAGGTAAAATGGCTTTTTCAGCAGCCAAGAATCACTATCTACAGAGGAGAAACAGTTTTCACCTCCCAACATCTGTTGAAAACACATATTCAAAACTATTACTAGGGAGTCTGGGTTTGATTTCTACTTATCACTGCCTTAACCTTGGGGTTGTTGCGGTTTTTTGCCTTTGGGCTTGTCAAATGTGCACTTAAGGCGCACAAATAAGTGCATTTGGAGACCCTTCTGCAGCCTGCACAAGACACAAACCAGAAACAGCCTCTGCTGCAAAGTACACAGTTTAAAGCTCCATTGATGTGTTGAGACAAAAATGCAGCAGAACTTGTCCTCATTCAGAGGCAGGATCTTAAAAACTGGAATTCCCAAGAGGAAAGCCAACAGTTGGAGAAATGTTGAGGGCGGTGTTGCAGTTGTCTGGGAAGCAGGGCTTGTCAGTGCCATTTATTCAGATATACAGGCCTTCCTGAGTTCATTCTTTGAATTTAAGCATGATTTTTCAAAACCAATTATTTAAATACAGAAGTGTTTTGAATGCTTTTTTTCGGGCAGTCTCTCATTGCTTTGGATGTGCAGAGCTCATGTGTACGAACCTGTGCTTTCAAGGCAGCTCACAAACACCCCATCCCTAAGGTTACAACTTCAGAGGTTTCCAGCTGACAAGACAAGCCTGAGACATTTTCTCCGTTCTTATCTTTAATATAAATAACAGGTGGCCAATTACCCTCACTCTTCTGAGTAGTCCCAGAATTGGCCTCAGTTTCACCTTTAGGAGAGTGATTGATCATCACAGCTATCTCAGAGCTAGTACCCAAATCTATTAAGAAAAAAACCCCTAAATTACATATTCAATGCACCATTGAAAAGGAAACTTGAGTACTGACTGATGCCCCAATCATTTATTCAGTCTTCCAAAGTGTGTGGAGGGTGATCTGTAAGGACAAGAACCCAAGACAATGTCATATGTCTTGCTCATTGTAGTTAATTAAGAATTCAAAAACCACATTGTCCTTGATGATAATTTGCTCCTAAGTAGATTTTTTCTGCATATAATACTTTGCTTTCAGCACAGGTCACTTTGCAAGCTTGTATTTTGGGATGTTCTTGGTTTAGAATCTTCACTTTCTGAGCCTTTGGAGGTAGTGTTACTGCCCAACATGAACTTGATATTTTTATTAAGAAGAAAAATACTTTCAGTTTCTTTGGGTTCTTTGTAATTAAAGGAATGAAAAGCTGAAGCTAGGTAGGAAGCTGCCTTCATAACCAGGGTGCATGACGCTTTAATGTCGTGAAAGGATTAAGGAAAAAATCCTTAGCTCTGAGGCTCTTGGTGTCACTTAATTAAGGGTTATTTTATCAGCATGTAAGCCATTAAACTTGCTTTTTCTGTAGCATTTTGAGGACCTGTATGAACTGACCTTGGAAGAAAAAGGTGTTCAGCAGTCATACAAGACAAAAATACGTCCTTATAGAATCATAGATTAATTTAGGTTGATAGGACCTTGTGATCAAAATCCAAATAGAATCTTTGCTCAAAATAAGGACAACTTCAAATTAGATCATGTTGCTCAGGACTTCATTCAGATACGATGGGCTCTGGTCTTGTCCAGCTCCAAGGACAGAAATGCCGCAACCTCTCTGTGAAGCTTGTTACTGTGTTCGACCACTGTCATTGTGAATAATACCCAATAAAAATTTCCCTTGTTGAACCTTGTGCCTGTTGCCCACTGAGCTTCTGCTGTTTGCCTCCAAAAAGAGCCTAGGTTCATCTTCTCTGCTACCCCCTTTAAGCAGGGGAAAAGAACAGATTCTTTAGAGCAGAGCAAACTTAGACACACCTAGAACCAAAATAATTGTATTTATAAAAATGACTTTTCAAGAAGGAATGTTGAGCTCCATCTATATCGTGTCTTATGGTTATATCTATAGCAAAAAACACTGATTGGGAAGAAAGGCAGTGTTCAAATTTCTGCCTACTACTATTTGATAAGCAGGCATCTTGCTTTTGAAAGTCAAGCGCTTCATTGGCAACCAAGAACCTTAAACAAACTGATGGTATTTCAGCCTTGGATGAGGTACCAACTCACTCTTTTCCACTAATATTGTCTATAGAAACTCACACCCTTCAAGTAAACAGATACAGCTGAAGAGACACAATCACAGAAGGAACCGAAAAAACCATGATGCAAGTGTCACTTTCATTATTAGTTTTCTAATGATAATGCCAGTCCTCTCCAGATCACAAATATTGTCAATCATTATGTCTGATAAAAATGGTAATTCATGAGTATTTCAATTAATTTTTAAAGGGAGAAATACACATATTCCATTTTTCTTAAGGTGAAAAAATGTTGGTGCAGGGCTCTATCACAAATGGGAGGGCATGCTAGGGTAGAGCTGAGCTGCATGCCTGGATGGAGCCAGATTGGAATAAAATAATGATATAAAGCCACTCTTGATCGCCTTCACTCCCATCTGTCTTGGATTTGAGGCCAAATGGATTAGCTCTGAGGTTTTGATCTGTCTGAACAAACGACAGGCCATTCAGAACAAATACTGAACATTGAACAGCTATTAGTTAATGTTTACATTGCAGAGCTTGTTATCATTATATTTAACACTGTACAAATACATGGTACAATTGTGCTAATATATATGTCACTCAGCTCAGAAGGTCTACAGGGTAAGACCCTAACTTTGCTCATAAGCAGAATTGTCCTGGATCTGTCCTATCTAGAAACCTGGATCTTGCTATCACCATCTGAGCACTTTAAAATGTGGTGTTCCCCTGAGTGGATGGTTTTTCACTGACTTTCACACAGTGTTCATGTTCCCGTATCAGTTGACGTGCCTCTGGTGCCAGCAAAGATGTGCTGTATTTGCTCCATTTGCACCACTAGAAAGTCATGAAAGCAGAAGGCAATTCAGAGTCATCTGATCTCTATGCAAATACACTTTCTACACTCACTGAAGTTCATTTTCATTCTTGTGAACACAAAACATTGTTTCTGCACCAGAAAATACAGTGTCCTAGTCAAAACAGATGTGGTCCTTCCCCAATTTTCACACCATCTGTTTAGAAAACAGACTCTGACTGTTGGACTCTGACTCTGAAAGGAAATGTGTGTCATTTTGTAAGAAATAGAGCTGGGAATGGCCTGCATTACATGCATGTTACTGCTCTCTGCATCTAACTAGGAAAGGAAGGGCAGCATCCTGTAAGTCACACCACGGGGCGGTTTATTCACAAGGCATTTAGAAAGCCTGTAAATTCCTGGCAGAGAAGACATTGCAAATATCCTGCATATTTATTTTAAGATAAACCATTAAAAAAAGAGCAATCAGTATCACCAAAATATATGTTGCAAAGGAAACCAAGGCATAAGATAAATTGCAATGTTTGGCCTGGATTGGATAGACTTGCCTTAGGCCTAAGTAGTTGCTTAGCAGTTGCTTCTGATTCTGTGTCAGAAGAATGGCAATGAAGCAGGTAGGTCAAACAAGAGAAACTAGCTCCATTCTCTACAAAGAAATTACGTTCTTGCATAAAACCAGGGCACTCTTTCTGGAAGATCTGTGTATATTCATGTAGCAAGGAAGAACCAAACATAATTACTTGCAATGCTACCATGCATATAATTACAGTCATGATAACATGTGAAGTGAGCCAAAACATTTTCTGGTCTGCTCTCTTTAGAAGGTCCCAGGAAACACCATAATAGTAACCCCACCAATCCAGAAAAGAACAAATTCTGCTGTGGCACATGGACATTGGAGGAATTTTGGCTGTCTTGCCAAATGCAGAGACAGATTTTGTTTGTTCCTTATTCTAGGTTAACACACAGCCTGTGAAGCAAAAGTCATGCTTGTATTACTTCTGCAATACATCATTAATCTTTGCTTTCTTGCCTTAGCTCTTTCTTCTGTCTCCTAGTTCAGTAATTTTCAAGAAACTTCCAATACATGAACCCCAGAAACATTCTCAGCTGGAAGATGGACCAATTTCCCATACATCAACTGTTGTAAAGCATTTTCAGATTGCTTTGCTTTGTCACTTTTCACTGACCCCTTAAAAGCAGACTCCAGCCCCTCATGGTTTTTCAATCCACAGCCTAAAAAAATGTGTCCTAGACTAGCCTCACATTTGTTAATGTGTTTCTCTACAGTCATTGTTTTTTTCAAGCAACTACTGTTCAGAAATAGATCAGCATGTGCCACCGCTCATGATCTGGAGAAAGGGGGACCCTCTGGGTCATGCCTCTCCATGGCTGTGGAAGTCCTGATCCATGAATTGAGGGTCTATTCAATTGCTATTTCAGTTTCTCAGATCACAAGGGCACACAGACATACACACACAGACGCAAGCACAGGAGCCACTATATTTTTTAATCATGAGCAAATATCTGCTTCCTATTTACAGTTTCACAAGCTGGGTAAGTCACCAGTGTTTAATGGATTTTTCTAGAGCGAGAAGGAAAGAAAATCTGAATGTGGACACCAGGATTAATTCCCCTCTTCTGTAGTGAGGACTCCCAGACTCATCTGCAGTGACCTTCATGGCAGGTCTCCCACAGACTTCTGTCTAGTGAGTGTTTTGCTTTCAAAACTGCATGCTGGAATATGTTGCTTTGCTCAAAGACTTTACAACTTCAGGGAAATGGGACTTGCCTGTTTAAAATAGAGGACTTTAAAATCCCTGAGTGGTTCTTTTTCCAATGTTAACTTCACCAGCATAATACACCACACTGTAACCTTAGACCCAGGGGTTCAGCCATCTGTGACCAAGACCCAGATTTGCAAAGACTAACAGGGCTCCAAAATGCCATCAAGATATGCGTACTACAGCATTACAAATCTCTTAGTTTAGATGTACATTTTTTCCCTGGGGGATGGAGAAGTATAGTTCAAGGTTGCCCAGTGTTAAGACAAAAATGACAGAATGGCAAGCCCATCTCTACTGTTTTTCAACATGTGGTTACTTTCTGTACCCACAAAGGGCTTGCTATCCGTATCCTTCTGAGACCAGCACTAGCCACGTGGTTATGTCAAATAATTAGGGAATAAGTGGTTTGATTACTGTAAGCATCTTGCTTAATCTACTAGGTCATGCAGTTCCACCTGGTGGTAAAAATATAAAGATCTATAAAAATATTAAGATCTTATCTTTGTAGATTTGGTGAAAAGATGTCAGATGGTACAAGTCATCTCCACTTTGCTCATTGGAAAAGCAATGAACGGATATAGAGAGGCAAACTTGTAATTTTGATAGCACAACAGGCTTATTACATCCTAGTTAGTTTTCAGCAACAGTTATAAAAGCGTGTAAACACCCATTTGAATTCTAGAAAAATTAACTTGTTGCCTGTGTCTTTAAAAATATAAACCCATCTCCCTCCACCAGCTTATAAAAGCATACGATTTTCCATCTATCAGCAACCCAACTCTGTTTTAATAGTGGATTATTAACCAAAAGTGATAATCTCCTCACTTTTTTAAAAACCTTGATACTTGAATTTTTTTTCATTTATTCTTCTCCACTAGACTCTTTAATGACATGAATGCCATTATCCCATTTCCTAGTGAGTTTGCCTGAGACTTTAATACTAGAAATTACCTGCTCCTGCAGAGCTCATAACTAGGACAAGCAACACAGTACTATTGTTAGCTGTTCCAGATGCTTAAGTTAATCAAAGAAGAAAAAGCGTCTTTTAGATCAAAATCTACTTCCTATTTCGGCAAATCCTATGCATTCTATTAGCAGCAAGCAGAATATAAGTAGTAATCACAGTGTTATAATTTTTGCCACTTTGCTTACAAAGCCACACACTTAAAGGACAGAAAAGATCACTTGAACAGAGCAGAGTTGTTTTTAGAAAGAGATTACTGTTATATCATAATTGCAAAAATGAAAAATCTCATTCATACATTTTCAGTTATCCCCTATTAAAAATATTGAACTTCACTTCTAGCCTGAGTTTGCCTAGCTTCTAATCGAGATTTAAGCTGAATTTTGAGTACTGTTGCCTTCTAAAGACTCTGTCAAAAGACAGGTCTGCTCCTGAAACCTGGCTGGCTCCACTCAGCCATACAGTTACCACATCACTGTGTTCCCATCTCACCACAATGAGATCTTTCACTTTGTTGGGACAAAACAAACTTAAGAAATTACTAGATCCTTAGTCATTTCAACATACTTCCTAAATACAGGTTCTGTACACAACATGCTGCCTTTGCTCCCCCATGTTTGAAGCCAGTTGTTTCTTTGGGAAATCCCAGGGAACGCGTGAACTCCTCTTTCCTAGAGTTCCATTGCAGGGACTCTTAGGGCACTCCGACTTCAGAATTTCTCACCACTCACTAATTCTTACTTGTGACCTCTGCAGCACCCAGATATTTTTCCTATAGCTTCAAGTTTCTCTTCTGAATCACTATGAAGCTAAAATTGATGCATCCTGTGCAATAAATTTTTTTTCTCCTTGGCTGATTTCACTGTGTAATCCACCCTCTTCAGACTCCAATGGCAATCGTTTTCATCTTCATGCCTTTTCAAATTCTTGTTGCTTGTAAATCTTTTCTCTGACTTTCTAGGCATGTTATCTTTTAAAGGTTTTACCACAAGTTGTCTTTTTTTGTTGCTGCTGTTCAGATTATCATTGAAATACCATTTTTTTTTTCGAATCCTATCTCCCTTAAATACATTGCAAAAAAATAATTTACCTAGGTTTCTACTTCCCATTCTTTCAAGACCTTTACAAATTGACTGGCAGCCACCTAAGTTCCACATCGTTCCCAAGACTCTACAAGCAGCAAGTATGTATAATACTGGACCTTCATAGCATCAGCCAGAATCTGCAGGGCTTGCGAAACTGACAGCTGAAGCTACCACTTCTCTGGATAAATCAGATCACTTCTTAATGTTCTCTTCGATAGGCAGGGTAGATTGTGATCCTTGGCATCAACATGATAAATTATGTCTCTCTTCTCCCAAGCCTTAATCCATTATCAAGTTTTTTTTCTGACTGACAATAAGGTAGCATTTCAATAGTGATCATACCAATTATCATATCATAAAATAAATTCCTTAATCTAATTTCAGAAAGTTCCTGATTATAATAAAGTATAGCAGGTTTGGGACAGAACCTGGCAACTAGCTGCTGCTTCCAGAAGGGTGCTGTAAACATGATGTTACTTAGATACATTGCAGATGTGACTGTATCCTGTCACCAGATTTTTCATCTGAAGCTGTTGCAGTGACACAACATTCAAGAGCTTGTGTGGTGGTTTGGGCATTTTTCTGGACACTAGGCATTTGAATTTCCTGGAAAAAAACAAAGTTGGGAGTCCATCTAGTAAATTCCTTCTCCCTTTTAGCAGATTTCTGATAATCTGCTCTGTTTGAAGCTATGTTTCCAGAGGATGAATAAACGTTCTGTTCAGTGTGATAGAGCTGAAACAACTTACTCAACAAAGATAAAAAATATGATTTCATAATGAGACTCTAGTCGAAATACCATGTAATCTGGGATTATTTCTCGTAGAGGTCACTAGCCGTTTCTGAATGACAAGTACCGAATTTTGAAAGCTCTCCCTCCTCCTCAGTTGAATGAAAATCAAATTCCCCGAGTACCTTCAAGAACAAATCAAGCTATGACTACCCTATCCTGATGAATCGTGAAAATTGCTCAACAGTGAAAATAGTCTTCAGTCTTTCTCCATCTTCAAATCTTTCATGCATTTCCCTCATACATGCAGCAGTCTGTTTTCCCCCGGCTGTGATTCCTTCTCTGCTTCCACTCTTAGAAATGCTTGAAAAGGATTCTCAGGATTAAATAATAGGGAAGGAAGGGGGAGGGTATCATTCCAATGAGAAGACTGTGGAGATAAAAATGCAGTGTAATAAAATAAGTCTTTTAGAAATATGCACTTACAGGCATTTAACTATAAGCAGACCATTTCATAGTTTTCATTACACTGGACTCATGCCAGTAAATGAAAATTGCACAGAACATGCAACTTTCACAAGATTTTTCCCTTATTGCATCTAACTACCAGAGACAGCAGTCACCTCCACTGGTGCTCTGCCTTTGGCCCCCTTCTGAGACTTAGGCCATTAAATTGCTTCCACATGACAGGACTTGGAATGCTGAAAATCAATCTAACTTCTGATTCTGAAGTTGAGTTTCCTTTCAAGAGTCATATTTCAAAAGTTCACAGCTGAACCCCTTCCTCTGCTAGCTTCAAGCCGGGATCATTTAAAGGTGATTTAAACACTATGAGAAGATTGTAACATAAGATCTTTCTCTGTATTCATTTATTTTTTAACATGAAAAAGTTCAGAGAGGAAAAACCTTTTAGAAGGTATCAAGCACTAATATTAAGCTACTAGTTACAGGGTGTATCAGAAAGGACAAAGACTGTCTGATTGCTGTTTATTTGCACAAGTCATTTACTATATAATTCAACAGCTCATTTTCAAGCTTTCTACTCCCTGACACTGATTATGAGACACACTGATCTAGGTTCCGGAAAGCTAATGCTACTGAACGTTGGATTTGGACACCACTGGCCAATCTGCACAAATACATCAGGGTAAAGAAAGCTACCCTTTTTATTTTTGTTTGCTCCAGCCCTGCTTGCACTGAAATCTCTTTGCTCAGAAAAATATTATATACTAGCTTTTAAGTGCTTTTTATACATTTGTTACCAGTAGCCATGAAAGAGCTTATTCATTCCTTAATCCATTAATTCTATGTGATTGTTTCACTGAAGTGAACTTTACTGTCCATTTTAAAGGTATTTTCAGTAAGATTAAAAGCAGCATAATAAGTGATGTATAAATATTTGGATATTCTGTTGTTTACTAAACAGAATACAAAGCATTTCCTTTTTTTCCTGGGGTCCTTCTTTGCACTATCCAGCCTTACTTTATAGCCTGAGGGTTAATATTATACAAACAATCATTTATTTCAGAAAAATATGTGATCATTACTAAGCTATTCCATTGGTTAAAGAACCTGTGCTTTCTTTATCCCAGCTGGGTTGAGGTAATTGCCTTAGGCTGCAGGCAGGAGAATGCAAACCAGATGAAGCATGTTGAATATCAACCACACAAAGAAACTGCCTGAACAAAGAAATGTCTACAAGAGGAGGAGGAGAGAAAGTCTCTCAGCTTAGACAGGCATACTGGAAAAGAAACTGCACGTAGTTGCACACTACTTTGTATCTTCAGAAAAAAAGAGGAAGAAAGTCATCTGCAATTCCTGTGGACTAATCCATCCACATGCAAGCAAACTGGTCTGGCAGGCACTTTCTGATAAGAAAGGAAATGCCACAGCCTACAAATGACACTGGATATTAGCCCAAATGCTGATGTGAGGAATATTGTTTAAAGGCAAAGCTCTTCTTCATTTTGGACTGTTTAAACTCATGTCGGAAACCAGAGGAGTCTATTTAATCATGTTAGTATCTCAAGTTAAATCTGCAGAAATCTCTTCAGCTATATTACTCCCATATGTCCCACTACGCTATATGGCCCAAATGCACTTACAACTTTTGCATCTTGTACTTTTAATGGCATTCATCTTACTAAACTAAAGAAATCAAAGTTTTAAAATGTTTAAACATTGGCACTATTCACCCTGGCTTCCTTGCAGTCAAATGAGAAAAATAGGGAGTGATTTACATGACTTGTCTTCACCATCTGTCTTAGAAAGAGATAAACTCTCCTCTGGAGATGCTCACTTCTTTCTACTGGCTGTAGAGGAAAGCTATAGTGAGTAGTACATGTTTCAAAGCCTAACCATGAAGTGCCTAACTGAGGAGAAAAGATTCTGGTATTCAAGCAGGGAGCTCACTTTCTGCTAAAGAAAAGTATCTCTTAGACATTTCCAGGAGACTGAGTGCAACAGTCTGTTTCCGGCTTGTAAACTTAACGTTAATAATCACAGGAGGGTTTTTTATCACTATTTCCAATGAAAAATGCCCTAACACCTTGACTGATGCTCACAATATTTTGCCTGATACCAAGTTAAACTGAAACCATACTCAGTATTGGCGCTAGCCGAGAACACCATCTAGTGCAAACTGTCCACCACCAGATGCAAGGAGATATCTTTGGAAAATTTCTTGATGGAGACAAACTTTTGGAATGTCTCCAGTGTATTTTCTTTTTCTCAAATAAAAGACACTGCATGCCAGAGATGTAGTCAGGTTCTTTAAACTTGCTAATTCTTATGGGTCCAATCTTTCCCTTTCAACTACTATCCAAAGAGTACATCTTCATTTTGAATATCCCCACTTACTCCACATTAAAGAACTTGTATTGAATTATTTTGAAAGATACATTCCTGGGTTTACATAGACTCTTGCTGAAAGTGTGTTAGCTCATAGACCAAAATGTCATTCTTGGAAATATAGGCTGGTTTATTTGCATTACTTCCGTTGCTATTTTTGTTTTTAAATTTATTAGTTTGGCTGGAATATGAGTAGGAGTGATATACTAGCACTTCATTAGCAGACACACACTGTTCCCTCTTTCTTTCCCAAATGAATTAAATCTTAATTCTATTCCTCAACTACAATAAACATTTCCGCAGACAACTGAGGCAGACTTTTCAAAGCAAGGTTATAAATAGAAAAGAGTTCAGGTATCTAGAGTTTTGTTACTTTTAACTGATAATTGAAGCAGGAAAGCTAGATCACACTTAAGTTAAGAACAAAAAATATGTACAGAACAGTAGTCCTACTGAAGCCCTGTGAAAGCCATGTAAATCTGTCCATAGACTTTTAACAGTTTCTGGACATGCAACTTTTGACTCTAGATTTCTGACATTATCTCTGTTTCATAGACTTCTGTGATATAACCGGGCTGGACTCATTTTCTTGATGCTTTGCCTTTAGTCAAATGGACATAGGATTGAAGCTGTCTGTCAAACTGGGCTATCATTTGGGTGCCACATTAAAAGGAAGAACTTTTAGAAATTTTGCCACAGATAAGGCATATAATATGGGGATATTCAGTCATCCTTATGATACAGTACTATGCTGAGACAGTGGGTAATCTGGGATGAGCTCTGGTCTATCCAGAGTAAATGATAAATATGTTCATAACAGTGGGAAATGCATACCTGGATTTGCCTGGGGAGAGGCCTGTTGGATAATGTCATAACAATAAACAGCTAATGTGTCTGTGAAAGCTGTCACTTCCAGAGAAGTGGTGGAATCACCATCCCCGGAAGTGCTCAAAAAGCATGTAGATGAGGCCTTCAGTGATATGGTTTAATAGTGGCCTTAGCAGTCCTTGAGTAATAGATAGACTTGATAATCTTAAAGGTCTTTTCTAACCTAGTTGATTCTATGATTCTATGAAATGTTTTCAGCATTCAGGTTTTGTCTTGGTCAAAGTATTCCTTGAGGTTATTTAAAAAAATAATTTGGAAAAGTCAGTGCTTCAAAACAAGTTTCAATGTCTCCATATAAAAGTTGTATTACCTGAATAATATCTTTTTATACACTGTGTAATTATGTCAAAGAATCTTAGAACTTTCTCCTGTTTTCTTTCTGAAGACGTATTCCAGACTTCTGTTCATGAAAGGACTAAGGAAAATCTTTCTGGCTATCGGATGAATTTTCATTGAATTAATGCAGTAGACTGCTTCATGAGTTTTTCAGAGTGCAAAGACCTCATATGTTTGAGCAAAAGAATGAAATCATGTCTTACCACATAGTAACAATGCAAATTTTTATCATTTATAGACACTTGTTTCAACTATTCAGCGATAGCAAAGCTGTACTTGAAGCATAGCCACTATTAGTATTATCAGGAAAGTCTGTGATAAATCTATCAGGGATAGTTTTGTCACTTTGGAACACGTGCTTATTTGATTAATAAGTGTCATAAGGATAATATTAAATGTTAAAATTAAAAACTAGAAATAAAATTTTCACTTTCATTTCCAAAGACATCACTGACAAGTGTTTCCAGTCTCACAGTGATCTTCATTTGCTTGTTCTCTTTTAGATCACACTAAACTGTATATTTTGTTCTTGGCAGGACCAAAAAGTCTTATGCATCTATGAAACTCATACAAATGCTAAAGTAAATTGGATTTATAATACCTGAAATGTAAGTTCTGCCTGCCTGAAATTATTCTTTTTTTAGGTTGCTCATGCCAAAACATGAAGTTCTCCAGGGGGTTGTCTATATCTGACTGATATCTACCAGCTGTAGAAGAACTGCTCTGTGGCCTACATTTTCTAGTTGTCCACAGTTATAAGATTTCTCATTTTTTGAACAGTGATATTTTAAAAACTAAAATCTGGTTCTGTTATTCATCCTCTTTCTGTGTACCTTTATGACTGCTTGAGATTAACTAGTGAAGGTGACATGGTTTTGATTTTGCTTTGAGGACATCCGATACCTATTGCATCACTGTTTTGCCAGGGGCATTCAGAGTGCCTCAGCAGATGAACACATGCATGCTTATGACCCTTGGATATGAAGAGTTGTTTGAACAGCTACAGCCAGCTCCATTGTGCTCATAGCAAACTCTGTGATATTCCTTTCAGCTACATGTCACATCCAGTTTATGTTGTCTGAAACTTTAACAATGATAGATAATTCTAAGCTCCTTTCAAAATTCTTGCTTCATCAGAACCTGACACCCAAACCTGGCTGCACATAGCTTTTCAAGTAAGTGTGAAGAAATTTTAGTAAGCACATTCAGACGTTTTTCAGACATAAAAATATTTTATTCTACACTGTATGTTCGGTACTACTATTTAGCTATGCAGAAAAAAGATAATGAACTAGAAAAATCTACCTTATGAAGAAGACACAAATGGGCAATGCTCCATGCTTTGCTTAAAGGAAATAATATAGTTTGGTTTCATAGCACTGTCAACTTTAATTTCAACTCAATCATTCTTTCCAAAGGCTAGATATATTTGCTTTAATAAGGAAGCTGGCCTAACTGTTTTGCAATAACTCCCCCATGTGGGCATTCCATTTTACTCTAGATTTATTATTTCATTTTCAAAACAATAAAGCTGTCTCAAATATTAGTCTTACTTTCAAGTATAGTGGCTGCACATACAAATATTTCTCGAACACTTATGATATATAGAAATCTTTATTTTAGTTACTCTCCCTTTGTCAATAAAACCCAGAGCTAATCTAATTCTTCGCATGGTCAGACTGTTTTGATTTTCTATAAGTTAGGAAGGATGGTTCCAGTTGGATGAAAATGAGCTGAATTGCCCTTTCTGGTAAAAGAAGACTAAAAAGTAATCTTTTTCTCTGATTAAGTTGATTGAGTCTGACTCCTCTGGAAGCTCATGCTTTAGGAAAGTTTGCTTACTAAATTTAGGTAAAGGCTGTTTGCTGTCAATGGCTCTTATCATTGTCTAATACGCTTAGTCTTTGAAGTCACGGTTAGAGCTGACAGCTATCCTTTACTGATGCTGTTAGCATTGGTGATGTCCATGGAGATGAACTCATAGTGCAAATGATTTGGAGGGCATATACCACTTGGAAGCTTTGAAGGATGTAACAAGACCCTCCAAAACTCACTCTGGTCAGTACAGCTATGAAACTTCATATGAAAAGCTTAACATAATTAATCAATAATTTCCTAGCTTCTTAAGAAGCTCAATCACAGTTATTCTGATTACTTGCTTGTTTTTTATCTAGAGATAAAAAAAAATAATTATCGAATTATCTGATGGGCTTTGCCAAAATAAATAAACAGTGATTTTTGTCTTCACTTTAGCAAAGACTAAAATCTAAGTCAAGTCTCGTAACTAACAGATTGCCAAGCATGAAAGACTGTACATATTTCTGCTGCCAGTAGGCTGTATCACACAACCATTTCCCACAGGCTTTTCATGGACACCAAACATAAGATGCCACAAAAGTAGGAAAGAGATCCTCTGATTTGCTTCCCTCTTTGAACTGGTTGATTGAACAATGGGCTACAGGTTGATAGGGGGGAGGTCATTTTCAGTCTGAGTAAACACAGCAATTTCTCACCCAGAAATCTACCCAGTGGCAGCTGTTTGACCTATAAGGAACTCACCCTTCATCTAGTCAAGAAGAAAATTCTGAAACAGCTCTTCTTGGATGTTTTCTTTTTCCTTAACCTTATTTCATATTATATTATTTCAATATTTATATATTCATACCAGCTGCTTTAGCAAACAAAGTGTTTCAGAGATGAAGCTCCCTAAATGTTTTATGCAGTCACTGGTGAGATGCAGGCCTCCATGGCCTGAATCAAAGTGCTTAATTTAGCCACTTGTATATAAACACTGTAAATCCCCCACAGACTTAATTTTGCATGGTATTAATGGGTGTGTAATTAAACAAGCAGGAAGATATTCTTAAAAAAGTTCTCACATTTCTCAAATTATCCATTAAATGAATTTTTAAACTAGAGTCTGAATTTTCTCCTCTTAACATTAGAAACCATTTGGCCTAATAAGGCTTTTAATTGCTTTGTAAACTTTAACATGATGTCAGTAGGAGTACTTCTTGTGTGACTTACTTTTACTCCTATTATAACCAGAATGATGGATGTTACACTGAGAATTACATTATTTGATGTTTTTCCTTTTATACAGAAATATTACACAAATCTTTCTTTCACTACTACTAATCCTAAGAAGATCTCTCATGCAGGAACAGATTCTCACGTATGAGATGGTGTAGCAGCTTTTCTCATCATTTAACAAAATTTCTCTCTTTAAATTCCGGAGTTTCTGCAGTGTGCTCAAGTATTAAATTTTATTTGTTCCTTTCATATTTGCTGGCTTAAGAAGGAAGACCAGAATAAAAGATCAGTATCTGCAGACAGCGAAATCAGAACTGGAAGTACATGTGCTAAACAATCTAATAAAACAATCTCTGAATAAAACTGTACTTCTGGGTACATCCTGCATCATACAAACAGGCAATAGCGTCATTTGCTAGCTGCATTTTAGTTCCCCGTTTGTATAACCAAGTATCACACATCGGTATTTACTGGTGTAGCCTTCAGCAGAAATGCACACTATATCCCAGGTACACCCCCTTGGATCCACAGAAAGATCCCTTAATTGCTCCATTGTCTCACAGCTTTGTGCTAAAATATGTAGGCAAATGTCTTAACTATGTCTCATGGGTTCAGCAGTAGCAGTCATTTTTCTCCTTCTTAGTAGTTGGTGCAGCACTGTGTTTTTGACTTGTGGCCTG
>JAOEHY010051750.1:0-24514 GCA_025447955.1 Psilopsiagon aurifrons
GAAAGCCTTGATGATGGGCAAACACTGCTCAGCAATAGCTGATATATCAGTATGTTATCAACACTGCTTTAGTCACAGATCTGAAACACAATAGTATATAGGCTTGCTGCAAACTCTTCTCACTGTCCTGAGGGTCTCAAATTTGACTGTCTCATGATTGCTACGATCAAGGCTGCCCTGGATCATCACAATCCCAACCAACCGCTCCCTGTTTGTGAGCACGAGATCAAGCATGGCACCTCTCCTTGTTGGCTCCTCTATTACTTGCAGAAGGAAGTTGTCTTCCACATGGTCAAGGAACCACCTGGATTGCTTGTACGAGCCCGTGCCGTCCCTCCAGCAGATATCAGGATGGCTGAAGTCCCCATGAGGACAAGGGCTTGTAAGTGTGAGGCTGTTCCTATCTGTCTATAGAGCGCTTCATTCACAGAGTCCTCTTGATCAGGCAGTCTGTAACAGATCCCCACAGTAATGTCTACCATCGTTGTTCTGCCTTTAACCCTGACCCACAAACTCTCTGTTAGCTTTTCACCTGTCCCCAGACAGAGCTCCATACTCTCCAGCCTATCCCTAACATAAATAGCAACTCCCCCTCCCCGCCTGCCAGGTCTTTCTTTTCTAAAGCGCCTGTAGCCTTCCATTCCAACACACCAGTCATAGGAGCCATCCCACCATGTTTCTGTGATGCTTATTATATCATACCTCTGTAGATATGCACACATCGCTAATTCCTCTTGTTTGTTCCCCATATTACTCTATTTGTATAGAGGCATCTGAGCCAAGCTCCTATTCAAGCCAGCTCATTGGCTGGAGCAGCTGAAACATCTCTACATTGCTTGGAGCATTTGTTATAAGTGCTGGAAACTGACTGTGTGTGTTGGGATGGAATGATGCCTTCCTTCCCCAACACATCTAGTTTAAAGCTTTCTTTACCAGCTTGGCAAGTCACCTGCCAAAACTACTCTTCCCCTTCTTTTTCAGATCAGCTCCACCAGCCTCCAGTAGACATGCCCTCCCAAATCAAGTCCCATGTTCTAAATATCCAAGCCCCTGACTATGGCGCCACTGTTCTAATTATTTATTAGCCTAGGCAATCCTCCTAGACTTTTTAAGGTCCTCCCCTTTATCCTGGAGAATTGACAAGAAGATAATCTAAGCTCCAGAGCCCCTAACCACCTTTCCCAAGGCTCTGTAGTCCTTAATGTTCTCCAGGCTACTGCTATCTATACCACTAGCACATGATATAGATATTTTGTTAGCAAGCAGAGGAAGAAAGAAATTTCACCTAAACAATGTCAAGTCAAGGCAATAGATTTCACAATCAGAAACAGAAACATTAGCAATATGTGTTATTCTGCAGATGAGAAAAGCAAAGAGTTTGGGTTTGGCAGTGATACAGAATGAGTTGTTTCTCAAGACACAGTGGAAATATGTAATACTTCCTTCAATTAACTCATGAATTACAGCAGACTAAGTAGCTAGAGACAGATTTCAAATTAGGACAGTGATAAACTCTTTGAAGAAAGGCTATCCATCAGCGACTGCAGGAAATACACCACCAGTCGCCTGCGCACATGAAATGGCTATTAAAGAGATTTTTTAGAAATAATTTCCTGATGACTGGCTTTGTGCATGCAGTTGTGTATCTCTAGGCATTAGATTAACAGCTTATTTATGGACATGTGAATGTGTATCAGACAGTATGGTTAGATTTTGCATATTGATCCATGCTTGCACATGTCTTACATGGAGTGATTCATGTGTCAGTATCTAGAATGTTCTTTGCTGCAGTTTATTCATGTGTCAATATCAAGAATGTTCTTTGCTGCAGTTTATAGTTGGCCTATGAGCAAAAGGACAGCTGTGGTCTGTTGTAACTGAAAGTGTTGCTTCTTCTTTTTTTTTTTTTTTAGATAAGTACTCTGTATTAGGATCCTGTTTAATACTTACAGGTATTATTTGGATGTTTCCACATACATGTATGTTTTCTTCAGATTCGTTCTATTTTTTTGCTATCACGTCTAAGAACAGATGGAGATACATTTAAAATGCCGTAGTCCTATTCACAATCTAAAATTACTACCAGGGTGCATAGGTGTAATTATTTATAGAAATGAATAAAGATTAAGGAGAAGTTTCAAATGTAGGAGGCTTTTCAAGCATTAAAATCCATAATATAATTTTGTGTTTAAAATTGCATTTTAAAGCATTTAAAGAAAGACAAGAGTCACTCATGATGCAGATATATAATTAACATTCTATATTACATGCTGTTGAACAAGCTGTTGAAGTCAAAGCACCAAAGTAAAGTAGCTCACAGCCAACATTACAGAAGCTGTCTCAATCTGTGCCCACTCCTACCAATTTACAAAGGGCAGAGCCAATTCATATTTCACTTAAATTTTACCTTATTGTCGTCTTAAGCAACTACTTATCAGGCCTGGTCAACTTGCTGCGCCATGGTTTGGTTTTGGAGCTTGGATTAGAGACTGAGGGTGAATAATGCTCTAAAGCTGCATTGTTGCATCTTAATTTCAGCAAAATTTCTGCTAATGAGAAAATGCAATTGAAGTACTAAGGTTATGATAAATAACTATAGATTCAAACTGAAAAAAATGCAAAAAGTTGACTGGATTTGTTGATAGTATTGCAATATGATGTGTTTCAAATGCAATACTGCATTTCATTTGAACAATTTCCAGACGTGCATATGCAGAATATCTGTAATATCAGACCCCAAAAACTAAGAGAAATAGTTCACCTTCTACTAGTGAATAAACTACAACCATTGCAGCTAAATATACATTAACTATGAAGAATACTCAGAAAAAGTACAACTGGGTGGATTTTTAAATGTACGGGTGCCTCACAACTCCATATTTAGGTAGAATCTAAACATAATATTTAAACATTTAAATGCTTGTGCTTGAACTGTTCTGCCAAAAATAACAACTAAGTCCTTTTATATACCTACCACATACTTTCTTTTCCCAATCTATTTCTGAAGTGGTTTTACTTCTTGTTAAATTGTGTATTGCATTTTATTTTCTATGTGTTAGAATTGATTGCTTGCAAAATTTTTTCTCTTTTTCTTCTGTAGACTTAATTCAGAGAAACTTTCATGTCATAATTTGCTAAACCGGGATGCTTTCTTCAGTCAAAACGAGAAAAAAAAAACACAACCAACTGCAGAAAATAAAAATGTACTTATTAAATTGCTCCATTTAATGCCATTCCTCCCTCTTTAATTATGTCTTCTATACATATGTTATTAAGTTTTAGATTGATAACAAGGAATCACCATATCAATAAATTGCAATCTTCTACTAATACACAAAAAGATTAAGTCTGCAGATGATGTTCTTACTCTGATGTAGTAAAAGAGACAAGGGAGAAAGGTCTCTCTGCCAGCTTCATCTGTCTAATAAAAAGAAATTCCACTCTATTTTTCAATCACAGACTCATGGGACTGATGAGACTTCTGGTAGGTCATATAATCTGGATAGAATTTACTTTTTAATGTTTGAATAGAAAATAGGCTAAAAAGAAAGAAGAAAAGAAGAAAAGTAAAAAAAAAAAAAAAAGACAAATAGAAAAGAAAAAATTAAAAAAAGAAAAAAGAAAAAGAAAAAAAAAATGATATCTTTTAGTTCACTAATAGAGTTCAACTTACTTGCTAATTCCAAACTATATGTGATTTGTATCTTTTTGAATAAAAATTATCTCTAATGCCAATAAACCTGTAAGGCTCTCCTTCTTTTGTGTGCTAAAAAAAGTTGTAAATAGCTTTTTTTCTCTTCATGTAAATTTGGAAACATGTCAATGTGTACACACATTGATGAATGGAATGAAAAGGTTATTTGAAACCTTAGCTGAGAATCAGAAATTAATTTAGCTCTTCACAAAGTCTATTTTCAATAAAAGAAAAAAATAACAATAATTTTTCCTGCAGTAAATTTAAAAAATGCTTTGTCTGCAGCATGAGCTGATCATTTTAGAATTTGTCAGGGCCTCAATTATTACTTGCCATTGTAATAATAAGCTCTCAAAGGGCAGACCTGCTAAAGATGAAATAAGATTGCTGGAGCCTACTTTGTCTTTCATTTATATGAAAATAATTCCAACTTTTCTAAATTTATTTCTGGAATTACAATAATATTGAAGTATTAAGGGAGCAATTTTAAACACATGGTGTCAGGAACAGAACTATATAATGCAATTGAGATAAATGTACAGTAAGACTGATTCAGCCTCTGGAGGTCTTTTCTGATAAATTAATATTTTGAATGTTATAAAGTTTTTCTCTAAATGGCCTACACTGAATACGAGGTGGAGTCATATCTTTTATACCAAGCACAGCCAATCTAGATACATCTAATTTACCCAAAAGAGTCTCTATTTCTCCCTTCTATGATTCTGTTATTCTTGTTTCTCCTTTTCCTGTTCCAGGGAGGGATTCACACCTTTGCCTCCAGTGCAATTTGGCTTATCCACCTGTGTGCAGTTAGGAAATGGAAACAGTTACTACACAAAAACCTTTAACACTGGTTTGTATGAAAAACAATTTAAAACAGAAATCATACTTTACTATTTTGCTGCATGTATCTAGATCCCTTCGAAATAGAGCTGATGCTTAAAAGACTGGAAGGTATGAGTTCGGGTGAGAATGGTGCTGCTAATGAACATACTAGAAAAACTAAGGTTTGTCATTTTTACTTACCAAGCTGTCTATAAAGTGTTAAACTCTATAATATTATTTTTTGTGTATGTTATACAATTCTCATTTTAAAAAACTGCATTTCTTCCATGATAATAAAGAGATTGAATGCAGTAAAGCATCTGTTTGAGAGTTGAAATTTGAGAGGATGCAGTCATGACAGGATATAATTGCTTTACTTTCACATAACAACATGTCATAAAGTGAATGTGTTCCAGTTAATGAACTCCTTACACTTCCATTGAAAGTTACTATTATAGGAGCATGACATACATATTGAATATTAAAGATATTCATGTCTGGAGCTTAGGGTCAGATAAGTGATAACTGCTGGACCTAATAAAAATATTTTTTTGGGAAAGTTATATTCTATGCAATTTTGAAGTTGTGGGGTTTTTTTGTTTTTGTTTTTGTTTTTGTTTTTTTTTTCTCTGTAGATAAAAAAACCCAAACTAACCAACAGCTTTTAGTCAAGTCTATAAAATTTCAGTTTGGAAATGTTACTGTAGCACCTGATGAGAATGTTTGTTTGTTACTAGTCTGTGCATTATTGTCCCACGTAGTCAAAATTCACTGACTTTGACAGTGCTTCTGCCATGATACCATACTTTATCTTCCTTAGTCAATGTGATACAGACTGAAAGTCTGTTTCTGTTATTGCATCAAAGGTGTAGTCCAGTTTAAAAACGCACACACATATATATATACGTGACTTTAATTTACTGATAACATCAATGATGGATAGAGTAATTTTCAACTGGAATTTTCTTTAGTGTTAGGCCAAAAATGAGGGTGCGAATTTCTTTCCCAGAGAGCTATTTCTCCATTAGCAAGCATCCATAAGGGAATCCAAGTACCTGAAAATATTTCAGGGTTCAAATTTTTATTTTTTAATAAACTGAAAACATTTAATTGTTTCAAGCTATAATATTGTAGTCTGTTTTTTTAGAAAGAGGCTATTTAGAAATCATGAAAATGAAATTTTCAAATAAACATAATACAATTTCATAAAATGATGGTAGGGAAATGCACTTAAATGACAACCTGATGGGGGCAGAACTGATTTTTTAGGTAAAGGAATCAGTGAAAGGTCTAAAACTTGTGTTAAGAAAACCTAAACAATAGAGATTAAAAAAAAAAGGAAAAGAAAATGTTTGCCATTGAATTTGCTAGGCTAATGAGCCTTAATAACAAAAGGGCTTTGAAGAATCACTTACTAAAGAAGAAGCAAACTCTACAGATATATTTGTAGAAGACAAAATCAATGTCTGCAGAAACAGAAAGCATGCTGACAGAGAGAAAACATGAAGAACTATAGTGTCAAACTCCTTGGAGTAAATGAATATAGAGAAATAGGAGATGAAAAATGGAATAAAAAGAATAAAATCATAATGAACTTGCAAGGTAAGATAATTTTCTCTCAAAGAAAATAGTGTAGCTATAATTTCCAAAGCAAAAAGATTTGTCATGGTCTAGGATCTTAATGATTTTAAGCTGGGTCTAAGTTATAAAAATCAATGATGATATGAACTGAACAGCTGTAACTATGAGATCAAGTATCAACTTAAAGAAAGCCTTTTGGGCTCAAAGGAAAAAATTGTATCTATAAAATTGGCATGGCATCACTGCCAGGTCTGTGAGCACAATCATGACAAACGTAATGGGAAAATGTGATGTAAATTGCCACAGCTCAGATGCCAGAGGTGTAACAGCAGTGCCTCTGGTGGACATGTCTCACAAGAGAACTGCTCTCCCAAGGATATGTGTATGTTCCCAGTCTGCTCCAGCACAAAACAGGATAAGCAATTTTAGGAAAAATCATACTGACATTGCATGTTCCACTGACATAAGAACTATCATCCTAAGATCAGTGTCAAGAAACAATTTCCAGTTTTCTGTAGAGCCAGCTCAAACAGTGTCTTAATCCAAAGGGACAAATATGTATGCATATGGCTGTATATTTGTGTAACTTAACTCTACAGCTTGCATAGTTAAAGTGCAGAGGTAAGCAAATGGTTTAACAAGAACACATTACTGCAGCATGACACTTCCATTCTTACTATTTCTGTCTGCTATTAACGAATGGAAAGCCTGACAGAAGACAAGCTTCAAATGACTGGAAAGTATATATATAGTTAATGTACTTTACAAGGACTACAGGTTTTGCTCTTATCACATGTACATTATACATGCCCACACTTTCTGTCATGATAAATATGTCTGCCAACCATCACAGGAGAGACAATGCAAGTTTGAACTGTAAATTGAGATTTGCATTCACTGTTTTCATAACTGTATGTGCTAGTACTACCAAAACCAAATCAGATTAGTCATCACCCTGAAATGGCATATTTAATAATGGTAAGCTTTGCATATCTCAAATGGAACAATGTATTAGCAGCCAAGTGAATATAACAGCTGAGTCAGCTTACAAGTTCGGTAGTAATTGCATGCTAGGTGGGCTGTGCAAAAGTAAATAAAGTAACAAAACTGGTAGGTGTTTTCAACTAAATAGTTCATCAACTTGTTTGATCAACAAAAAGCTAAGAATTAAAAGCAAAACTAAATGTATGCATGCTCGATTTATTTACTGATTCTAGATTATTTTATGTAAATGAAAGTCAAGAAACCAGAAGACACCAACAGAGATCTAATTGCCAGAGGAGAATGCTACATTAGAAAGCATGTGTTTTCAACTCATGATAAGATTATCAGGGAGCTCAACAGTTCCTCAGCTCTGAAATTACCTAGGAAAAAGAAAAAAAAGTAGAGATATAGTTAGAATTTCTTAAAAATAAGGTATGAGTGTCTGGAGTGCAGCTATGAATGGAGAGTATTGAAAAACTCATGAATATTTAGAGAAGTAAAACCTATGAAACCAACAAGAAAGGGAAGTCGAAAGCAGATAGGGTGAGCGGAGCTTTATTTGTGCTGCAAGTGATAAAATGAATGTGCAGAAAAGATTAAAATTACTTTTTGCTATCTTGTTTATACAATGTACATTCGTCAGCCATCAGAATATGTTCTGAAAAATAAACTGAAGCCTACATTGTAGTCAATACTGTATCTACAAACACTTCAAACTGGAACTAAAAAGTGTCATGACAGATCATTTTCATAGAAGAAAACAGAGGCTATTATAGAATCAAAATAAATGTGCAGATGTTACATGGTATTTCTAATTTAGCAGAGTAATGGAAAATATGCTGAAAATACAATGCAAATATAAATTACATTTAGGAAAATATTGCAATTTCAATGTGAAGTTCATCCACAGTACCAGTGTGAGTCATGTCATTGGTCTCTGTAAGAAGCTCCCTATGGCAGTGCTGGGCCTCCCAGGTCACTCGGAGCGCATATGTTGGTTGAAGCCAGCTCAAGCCCATTGCCCTCTTAAAAATTATTTTGCTATGTGCCTGATTTTTATACTTCATATTGAGCTGAGCCATAAATCTACAACCCCTATGCTGGGCTGCCTGAGACAGTGAGACTTTCACACTGTCAGCTCAGGGAGAAACATTTACACCACTAGCTGATCCAGATAACTGCTGATAGCTGTTTACCCAAAACAGAGGTTGCCCTCAGGACTCCTTTGTATTGGGAAAAAGTCAGCTTCTTAGCAACAGTTATGGTCAGTCATACCCTGCATTATTCTCTGACCTTCACAGGGAGACACTGCCCTTGCCCATCTCCTCTGAGCCTTTTTTCCATAATGGGGATTTATTGTTCTGTAAGAAGTAGCTGTACAGCTGGTACTGAAATTTTATTTTCATACTCCCCTTTCTTGTATTTTCTGTGAGGAAAAAGTGATGAAAATAAAATGCACAACTAAGGCCTACAGCGTATCAACAGCAGGGAGAAAAGGAGATAAAAGTGAAAGGCCCTTTTCTTGAGTATGTATATAATATGATGGAATTAGGCCAGGTCAGGTCACTCCCAACCTTTTGCGTTTAAGGACTGTCATATTGGTTCAGACCGTTGGCCAATAACTTGCCTTCAGCAGTGTCCTGTAATGCTTGCTCTCTAAAGCATGTACAAAATAATGCATCTGTTGTTATGCCTTTCCTGAAATCGGTGGTTTAGTGACTACATTCAATAGTCCCCATGGACTCATCTTCCATTAATTGGCCTAGTTTTTTTTGTTCCGATTCACTTACACTTTTGGCCTTTACAATGTTCTGTGGAAATTAATCCCACAATCTGATATTAAGCACACTGGGAAAAAGCCTTTCCCTTAAAGAAAGACCAGAAAAAACTGCTGCCTGCTTATTTCAGTGGATGCCTGCCAGTTTTTGTGCTAAAAGGAACAATGAGCAGTCTACACTCACCCTCTCCTTAACATATCAGTTTTTTCAGGGATCTGTCATCTCTTACTTTTGTCTTTGCTTTTCCAGGCTGGAGAGTCCTAGCCTAATTAGTTTCTTTTCCTGTAAAAATCATGGATAACTTCATTCATCGCTGTTACTCTTCTCTGTATTTTTTGCTTCAGTATTTTGACAGTACAATAGTGTTATATTCTGTTTTATTCTTTGTTTTTTCCAAACATTTCCTAGGTTTTTGGACTGAACATTGAGCTGCCAGCTACTATTCCTGGGTTCCAAAAACATGCCCTTTAATCTGAAGTTCTCCATTGTCAAACCAGCATCCAGGATGCTTTTCTTTGTGTTCATCATTGTGCATTTATCAACTCTGCATTTAATATGCTGTGTTATCTTGTAGTCAACTGGTATTTGCAACCATTTGTAGAGAATTTGTTTTGTCTTTCAGAGTAATTTTGAAGGAGTAGCAGAGGCTCCCCTGAAAGGGACTGCAGCTTCTGGAGGACCCAAAACAGCACAGAGAATAACTCTGAGAAGCAAGGAGCAGCAGAGAGAAACTGCTACATCCTGAGCCCAAGCACTCTCCGCTGCTCACAGCCTCATTGAAGAGACTGGATGTGTAACCCGTGGCACTAACAGGGACGAGGAAAGGGATCTGGAGTGAAACTGATCTTTGGGGTATGGGAGGTGGGTTTTGTGTTTATATTTTTGTTTCCAATACTGCAATCAGTAACTAAATATGTAATTGATAATTAATTTAAAGTCAAGCCCATTCTGCCCTCTACAGTAATTAATAAACAATCTCCCTGCCTTTATTTTGACTTATGAATTTTCTCAATCCTATTTTGTCTCCCCTGGCCACAGAGCAGGGGCCTGGGGAGTGAGCAGTCATCAGCCACCATATTCATTTCACTTTCAACTTTCTTTAAGGATCTTATTCACCTTAATAAGTGGATGAAAGTGTCAGAGACAGGAGAGAGAGCCTCGAGTGAACATTCTTTTGTGAAAATTCACTGTACATTTCCGGCTTTAAGACTCCTAATTGGTTGTTAATACACTGTTCAAGGCCAGATTGGACAGAGCCTTGGGTGACATGGTCTAGTATGAGGCATCCCTGTCCATGGCAGCAGGGCTGGAGCTAGATGACCTTATGGTCCTTTCCAGCCCAAACCATTCTATAATTCTAAGATTATAAGAAGATGATATGAAAGATAAGTTTTTTCTTAGGTGCTTCTGTTCTGGTAATGGGGCTTCATGAAGTAACACAGTCACACATTATTGCAAATGATTTTGCAATGTCATATTTGACTTTCCTACTGTTGAGTGACTTTTCTGCTTTGAATATTGGGGATTTCTTAGTGTGTATTTAATCAGTTGATCAATTTAATTAATGATTGCATCAATAAGGTACTATTGGCTATTCAGCCTATTACAACACTAAGACTTTTCCTCATATAAGATGATTACAGGATAAAAACTTGTAAGGCAGCTCTCTAGATTGTTCAAATGTAGAAGAGATTCTAAACATTTCACCTCTTCACTTTGATGCCTGCATCTCTTCTCCATTTAGCAATCCCCCTTCTAATGTGGCATAGTTTTAGAGTAGAGAAATACTAGATTAAACCATGCAGCCTGGAGTACCCAAGAATGGAAATTCTTGGTTATGTGATTGGCAAGTTCTGTTCACTGTAAAGCTGAGGGAACTTGTCCTTCATTCCTGATTCCCTCATTCTGTGGGCTTTGAATATCCTAGAAGAAAAGATATATCCCTGCATTCTGTGGGGGACATAAACTAAAACTGTCATCCTTCTTTTTCCACAGAAGAGGAATGAAATACTAGCAATGTGTTAAGACTTCAAAATCTGATAAGCACAGAGCTCAATGGAGTTAACAATCAATAAGCTATCCACATAGATAACAGGCAAGGTCCTTAAGCCTGAGTACAGGCTATCAACAGTCAGAGCATTGGGGTATACTTATTGTTTTAAAATAGACCTAAACTTGCTCTCTCATCAGTTCATGCTTAATCAACTCAGACAGGCTGAAGTGGAGCATTTAAGACCATTCCCAGGAGGACTGTATATCTGTCAAAAAGAATTGGAGCAGTCTCACAGTCAGCCCACACATAAATTTAAATAAAAAAGGGGCAAGTGAAATAATCTGACATGAATGAACCTGCTCTAGAGCATTATATTCAATTCACAAGGCAGTTTTATTGAGTAATGTAAATATTAAATTGTCATTTAGTGTCTTCAGTTCAGATTCCTCTCCATGTGCTGACTGTCCATCCAAACGAAGGACAGATAACATCGGATCTTACTCTGCAGAATATGCATTTTCATATACTTTATCAGGTCTCTTGTGCTTTAACTCTAGCCAGCAGCTAAGCACCAGACAGCTGTTTGCTTACTCCACCCTGGTGGGATGGAGGAGAGAATCAGAAGGGTACAAGTGAGAAAACTCATGGGTTGACAAAAAGGCAGTTTAATAGTTCTCAAAACAAGGCAAGTAGGATGATCACTATTTGCAGATTTATTACATATTTAGAATTTTTTTAAATTATGTAAACTGTCTGAAAATCACATTCACCCCAAGTTAAACATGTTATTCTTATGCTGATACCCATTTTTAGGGATATACAAAGATTTACTTTTCGTAAAGTTTATTACAATCTCTCAGCCTTTGCTCCAGCTTAGTTTCAGTCCTATGCTAAAATGAGTACAATATAACTGTTCTCTATCCACTTTATTATTTTCTTCCTGGTTCTCACACCTTCACATGTTAAAAATCAAACATGATTTCATTGCTTATAGGATAAAAGTGGTCTGTAATGTATTCATCTTCGAGGTAAAGACAACAAAGAAACAAATGCAGCAACTGTGAGAGTGTTCTCCTACAGTACAGAAGTACCATGTATTTGAAAAGAGTTAAAAATATATATTTTTAAATTACTTTTAATTTCCATTCATTCTAAATCCCTCTGAAATGATTTCCTGATAAAGAAATCAAAGTCCACAATGTTCTGTTTCAGGGCAGTATTTTTTTACAAAAGCTCCTTCAAGAATCCCAATTTAGTAATCAGAAATCAGAAAGGAGTAATGATTTTTGACATTTTATGACTTTTTTAACATGACATTTAAAAAACCTAAATGTAAATCCCTGCACACTTCATTTTATGTGTGTAAATGTATGTTGCACATCCCCAGAATAGTAAAATGTCTTCTGAACTGCTTTCCTAATAGTTGCCAGGGTTGGTTTTATTTGGTCTTTTTGGTGTGTCTTTCTTTTGTTTTCTCTTAATCAGCTTGGTACAAGACATCAGACAGGTTATCATTTGTCTAAGTCCATCAGAATACAGCTTCATCTATACCTCTGACAGAAAATTAATTAAATGATCCAGAGGAGGGCCACGAGAATGATCAGGGGACTGGAGCACCTCCCATATGAAGATAGGGTGAGAAAGTTGGAGCTGTTTAGCCTGGAGAAGACTGCATGGAGATCTCATAGCAGCCTTCCGGTATCTGAAGGGGATCTATAGAGATGCTGGGGAGGGACTCTTCATTAGGGACAGTAGTGATAGGACAAGGGTAATGGATTGAAACTTGAACAGGGGAGCTTTAGATTGGATATAAGGGGGAAATTCTTTACTGTAGGGGTGAGTGAGGCACTGTAGGGTGATGAGGCACTGGAATGGGCTGCCCAGGGGAGCTGTGCCCAGGGAAGCTGTGAATGCTCCATCCCTGGCGGTGTTCAAGGCTAGGCTGGACATAGCCTTGGGTGGCATGGTTTAGTGTGAGATGTCCCTGCCCATGGCAGAAGGTTGGAACTGGATCATCTTAAGGTCCTTTCCAACCCTAAATATTTTATGATTCTATGATTTATTCTATGATTCTATAAACTTTTTCTGCTATGTCAGTCAGTGTGTTCTGATCTCATGGAACAAGGGAATAAAAAAACCACTTACAGAAATCACTGCTGAAGTCACCAGGAGTTGTACTTTTATTATATGGATACCATGGCACGGTAAAACCCTGGTCTTAACACTTCAACCTTTCAAGTTTAATGTTGTGGACAATTGTGACATCTAAGCAAAATAGGATTGGTGTCACTCCCTCACCTCAATGTTATGTTGTGAAAGTAATTAATTAACATTGAAATCATAAGGGTAGATACCACAACAATTTCGAGAGCAAGTTATTAACATTAGCTGCAGAACATAGTTTGAACAGATCAGCAAGTGAACAGAGTCTACTAATTACACTAAATGAAGTAGGAGGTCCTGTGGAAAATAAAACACATGCATTCAGTCATGTGAACTAAATTTCCACAGTCAATATACATTCTGCTATTTCCTAACATTTAAATAATTGATTTTGGAATCCCATTAATTTTCGTTGAGCAATTTTGAAGAAATTAAGCCTTACCCACAACTGTAAAATCAAATTCACTTTTATTTAAATAAAATGATTTAGTGACCAATTTAATTAAAGGTATTCAATAGTGACAGCGAGAAAAGGAAGGTAGCAATTTGTCTTAAATTTAAATTGATTTGCTGAAGAAAAAAATATATTTCTCACAAAGCAACAAGATAAAATGCAGAAATACCAATGCTTTCAAGACGCCTTTCATAAAAATATTTCAAGGTAAAAATTGATAAATACTCCCTTACTAAATCAACTATTATCTTCAATAGCTGAAAGACTAAGCAAGTAAAAAATTGGACCATTTTGCTGCACTAAATATCAAGCAATACTCTTTGGTGACGTTTTCCCTAAAATGTGATGGCATAACCCGCTATCTATTTTGAAAGCAGTTTTAGACCAGATTCAAAGATATTTAACTGCTGAATCATACATGAAGAGTCTTCAAGAGGGAAAGATCATCGTGCCACAGAAAGGACCCAATGTAAAATTAAAAATCACAATTCATAGGGAGTAAAAAGGAAAAAAAAATATAGAAAAGAAATAAGAAGAAAGAGTAGAAAGAATACTGGTACAAGAATGGAATAAGTGTCCTAATTATTAGAGATTTTTTTAAGACTTTTTTATTTACTTTACATGCTGGCTAAAGTATTTACTGTTTAACTGAGAAAAAAAAATAAATTGTTAAATAATGAAGATTTTTTTGATTATAAAGTAAATTGATATTCAGAATTTCTACTTAAACACGCATGAGATTTCAGATTTAGATTTTTTCATTCCAGAACATAAAAATATTTAAGAATGCCTCATAAAATGAAGTTTCAAAATCCAAAATTCTCACATTGCAATTTCTGTTTCAGTTTAAAGTGTTCGCATGGTTATGTTTTATGAGAACAGCAAGTCTACAGATTTTTAAATTTTAATCTATATTTTTCAAATATTAAATCTTCTCATGACATATATAAAAATATGTACCCTATTATGATAGCTATATGGTAATATATTAATTTAAATATTGTATTTTTTCCATGTTAGTTCAAGTGTGTGACTTGCTGAAACAGTCTATTATTCAGAAGTACACCACCTATTTGTGGTATAATCAATCAATGTAGTGCTAATAGTTAGATACCTTAAAAGAAATTAAAAGCAAAGCAGATTTCCAAAGCATTCCATTGACAACTTAAGGGTTACAACTGGAACTTTGAAATCTGTCTCTTTGTAAATTTTTTTCTTAAAATTGAGACAATTTCACAAAATGATCATGGAACAGATTCTCCTTGAAAAACCAGTTGTTTTGGCTAACATTTTCTGTCTAGCTTTGAGAAGCATAAAGTAAAATCTATGGCAATAGTCTGTTGAAAGGCATAGGTCATGCATAGCTTGACATTTGAGAAATAGTCAGGTTTACTTTTGGTATTTGCCCTCGAATAACTGTTATTACCTGAGATCTTAAAATCTACCAGGCAGAAATATTTTTCCACTGGGCATCTTTTCCTGGCATAGTCCTTTCTGAGAAGCATCTAAACAAGCTGTAATTACGGTAAATTTTTTTATGTAAACACTGTCAATTGAGTGTCATTCCCAGGCAGGTTTTGCCTCTTTTCACAGATGCTCTGATGCTCTGGTTGATGATGCGCTCTGATGCACTGCTTGGTGCTCTAATGTGCTTTCCTTGAAGAGATCCTCTTCCTTGAGCTCAACAAATGCTCTATTTATAGTAGATCAGTTTCAGCAAAGGAAAACAAGCAAGAGATACCCCAGGAAGGCAACTAAGCTGCATATCGGAGCTGTTTGAGATCCATACACTATGAATGTATCTCCAGGCATTCTTTCAGTCAGAGGGAGAATCTTAATTTTCTACAGTGCTGTTGTAGCCTGCTTTTGGTTGTGAAGTACCCCCTTCCATAAGCACTTCCTGTTTAAAACTCCCACCCAAGACAACGAGATCTGCACTGAATTCCCTCCACACCTTGAGGAGTTCAGACACTCCTGGCTTTTGCGACATTGCATTATTCTGATTGACAAAACCTCTTGCTGAAGCTGTCATCACTCAGAAATTATTGTACCAAAGTCAGGGGAGAATATGCTCAAAAGCACCACAGAAGGTAATCAGTGTGTCCAAGACAATAATTTTATGCTTTGATACTGTCACTCTCCCTGTAAGTTCCACTTTAGGCAGCTTTTCTTGGACATAATACTTTGTTAACTTAGATTGAATATTTTAGATAGATGAGATGTAGCCTTCTTATATACAAAACACTCTGGGTACATTTTTAACACCACTTCTGACCCATAAACTCTTTCCTACATTTATTAAAATGGAAGCTTTATTTTGCTGAATTCTATGGAATGCTGCAGATTCAGCAGTGGCAAGTATTAGGGAGATTTCAGTGCTCAGTTGTAAATGAGAGCATGTGTACTGCTCAATCTGGTCATACAGAACACAGACGTGAACGACTTTTGGTTGTACCATGGTACTTGTAACGTTCTTATAATGGAAAAATTTAATATATTTAAAATAAAGCGATAAACCCAGAGTTCTCTATTGACTTACTTGGGATATTCTTGGAATGTTTTTTGTAAATCCAAAGTCAATTTAAAAAAAAAAAAAAACAACAACCAAACCAAAAAACCCCAACAAAAAGAAAAACAAACCCATCCCCAAACCCCATACTTTTTGTTAGTTTATACTGAAGATGTACAACTCACACTGTATTCCACCCAGTTCATGCTTTTCACCAAGTTAAAAATTTCTGTGTGGGTCACAAACTGAATTGCAACAAAGCAAAATATCGCGTTCCTTTATCAATATTGTTATCTTTTGCTTGGCTTTTTTACCTTTTGTAAAAAGGTTCACATTCCTGCATTCAACTTAAAGATTGTGAAAGAAGAAAAAATGATTGTATTCAAAAATACAGCAGGGCACTCTGCTCCATTCTTGGAAAAATGAAGTTGGAGAGCGTATTCAGAAATAAATATGTAAAATGCATCTATAAATCCAGTAAACAAATTCTAATCATCTGAGAAACCTCTAAATTTGTTGCCTCATGCCAAAGCATTTAAATATCCAGAATTAGCTAGCAGCAGTATGCTGCTTTGCTTGGAAAAGTTACAGTAAGATGTTTTGGTTCTTCTTGTGTTATTCCCAGTGTCTCAAGACCTTTCATTGCCTACCTTTCTCAAAAAACTCAGTCACATTTAAACTGTCAATGCACCTCTCTTGGGTTTGGCAGTAGCAGTCATTTTTCTCCTTCTTGGTGGCTGGTGCTGTGCTGTGTTTTTGACTTTCAGCCTGGGAACAGAGCTGATAACACTGAGGTTTTTAGTTGTTGCCAAATAATGTTTACTCTGATCAAGGACTGTTCAGTCTCTTATGCTCTGCCCTTGTGAGGAAGGGCACAAGAAGCTGAGAGGGGGCAGACACAGGACACCTGACCCAAACTAGCCAGATGGGTATTCCAAACCACAGCATGTCAGGCCCAGTATATAAACTGGGAGAGTTACCTGGGAGCCCAGATCACTACTCAGGTTGGGCTGGGTATCTTGAGCATGTGATGAGCACTTGTATTCTCTTCCCTTGTGTTTCCCTTCTCATTATTATTATTGGTGATAGCAGTAGTGGTTTGTGTTATACCTTAGTTACTGGAGCGTTGTTATTTCAACCCGTGGGAGTTACATTCTTTCGATTCTCCTCCCCATCCTTCTGGGAGTGGGGGGAGAAAGAAAGGGGGAATTGAGTGAGCAGCTGTGTGGTTCTGAGTTACTGGCTGGGCTTAAACCATGACAACCCCCAATCCAAGCAACTCTCCTACCTTCTTCTGTCTACAGCCCTGTTTCTAGGGCTACTAGATAATCCCAGTGTAGAGAGGTAAATCTAATTCAGCTTTACATCCATCACACAGTGCCACCATACCAATTTTCAAGAAGTGAATGTTTAGTTCAACTCATTGGAATAAAGTAGTGTAGTTTCCTCTCTGTGATTATAGATGTTTCCTTAATTTAAAGGTCAATTTTACCCTAAGTTAAAGATTTTCTACCATTTTACTCTCTTGAGAAGGTGTGACAAATTGCAGCAAGATTCCTTTTTGTACTCTGCTCTAGATATTCAAGAATATCCTGGAAACTCACTGTTAGTAAACTAAGAGAGGACCATAGCCTAACACTGAGGAACTAGCATGGAACAAATTCTGTCTGCACTATTAAACTATCTTTTAAAAGGTGTCAGAGCTGCCTACTACAAATGGCTTTCTACCCCATGCTAGCTTCTAAGACGCACAAAGAAAGACAAGTAAAAGCCCCAGCTGACAGCGACCCAAAATAAATCAAGAAATAAATAACGGTGGAGAATTTTGTGAGATTTTAATAGTAAACAAAATTGAATTCCATTGTCTGGTAGCTTTCTCGGTCACTATTTAATGTACTGATATAGATACAGTTGCACTGTCTTGAGTATCTTCATCCCTGCTACATCTCCCCAAGCAGTCAGTCTGCTTTGGGGAGGATACAGTGACTAATTTTAAACCTGTCATGCATCACTATTTATTCATATCAGTCAGATCCTTAAATGATCACCTGACAGCATCTAAGCTAGATTTATTCTCTGAACAGAAGTAATGCCTTAAATTCCTGTATGATATTCTTCAAGGTACGCTATGGAGAGGTAGAAGAGGTTACAGGCACTCTAAGGAATGCTTTTGCAGTGATCTTCTAGGATAATGAAGGGTAGGTGTCACTAATGCTTTTTGTTTCAGTAAGTAGTTCAGAATAATTTTCTAAACAAATTATGAAATAGAGGTCGTGTTTGTCCTCCAAAACTTCTTTCTCCAGAGACGTAAGTTAAATAGAAGCAGCTGGAGCTATAGTACTACAGGAAATTAAGACACTGCCAGTATCAGCATTAAACCTGCTTGCACTCTTAAAGTTTCTAGACGTACTTGACAGAAGAAAAGACTCCAAAGGCTGGAAAAAAAAAAGATGGTAGAAGAGAAAGAGAAGGAGAGAGTTTATTGCTGCTATTGTTAACATTAGGAGTGAAAGCAGCACTCGAGTATACTGGAGGATATTTACATTGCATGTAGGCTTGATAGAATACAGACACAATACCTGAACTGCTTCAAATGCATTCCTTAGGTACCAGAAGCAATGATAAATCGTAACAGCTGGAGATAAGCAGGACAAAGCAGCAAATATCAAGCAGCTGGAAAGCTGCTGAAAAATGTGCTAATCTGCATTACCTAGTGCACCTCTAGGTTAGACTGCAGCGCAGACTTCAAGTCTGCACCATATGCAGTATTCAGGCTTTTATCTCAACTAATTGCCTGCTGATAAGGTAGAGTCCATAGTTATGACAACTCTTTTATAGCACCCAAAAGCCCTTCTCTGCCTCTGTCACAGTAGAGTGATCTTGATCAAACTGTAATTTGAAGGCGTGTGCTGTAACTGGGTGCTTTCTTCTTGACATGGGTACCATGTGTGTTAACACTTCTTGGGAAATAACTGTGAAGAGCTTTAAAAAATATGTAAAATAATTGATCTTTGTGTTAGTGACACAAACAGAAGTCAAAGTGAACAAGTTGCACCTAAAATAATCTCCTGTGTAGAACAATTTTAACTACAACCCACTTATCAAGCAGTAGTGGAAAAGGGGGTAGAGGAAGGTTAACACTTTTTTTAACAGACGTTTGGGGGATTTTTTTTCTGTTTTAAGTAATGCCTTACAGTGGAGTAGATATTTTATATATTACAGAAATATATGCTAAAATAGCATATATTAGCATATTAATTAGCAGCTCTGTTCTATAAGAAATCTTCATTTGAATCTCAGAAGGGAACCAATTTGATCTGTAGAAACAAACATAATGAATAGTCTATGTCAGGTCCTCTGCCAAGTAAAAACAATTTCTAGCAGATGAAAAGAGAATGCCTATCTTAAAATGAAAATGTGTAATCCTAACCCCCGTGTAATAGAACTTTATTCATAGCCAAAAGTCAAGATCTTACAACAATCAGAAGAGAAGCTGGATGGTCTTAAACTGTTCTCAGGCAATTATTACATGGTAATACAACCAAGAAAAACCCCCATAAGCCTTGATAAACCAGTCAATAAATACTGAACTAGGATGGCGAGAATAAGCTTATTTTTACTTCGCCATCATTCATCCGTACTTCATCCAACAATATTTCTGTGAACTCTAGTTTTAAAGAGCCCTTACAGTGCCACTAAAAGGATTGAAATGAGCTACATTATGTTTGGAATCTTACTGAGAAGCCATATCCACCGTCTGTCAAAATGTACTACTGAGCAAGCCAACACTACCCTAAGATCACAGGAACTGATTTTGAATACCTGTCTAAGAAACAGAATAGAAGAATAATCATAACCTGTCACTGCATGCAAAACAACCCATCCATGTTAAAATTCAGATTTGAGTGGGATATAGAAAAGGTACCAATGTGAGATGTGATAATTATAGTATCAATAATGACTGCAACTTAAACTGGGAATCACTTGACAAAAAAGAATCTAAAAATGCTAAAGAAATTACATGGGCAAAAGAAAGCTAAAAAATCTGCACTACACTGCTGAATAAGTTTACTTACATAACTTGTAGCTCTAGGGCTAAACAGAACATACACTTGATATCTATGCATTCCTTCAATATAAATAGCAAAGTGAACACTTTGTGGATTTTCTGCACCTTTTAGAACAAATATCAGCCTTTTGTATCTGCTAAAAGAGGACACTGGGTACACAGAACACATGCGTGATTCTGTGAGCTTTTATGAGCTTCAGGATGCAGGAAAATATTCCCAAATGCTTGCATATGTCTGAATTGTAGACTTTAGAACTTTCTTTCTTTCTTATTTTCTTTCAAAGGTGTTCACTTGATCTTTGATATTGGTGAGCTATAAAATGACAAATCTTGGTCTTTTGTCATAGAGAAATCAGGAATTTTTGCATTCAAAACTCAGTCTTCTTTGGTTTAATTTTGGCTGTGTTTATGCTGCGAACTAAGTTCAGTTCCTCTTCCTGGTTGCTAGCACCACTACGGAGATATCCAAATGCTGAAGTTTGTGATAAAAGCCTGCCTGAGTTTAGTTATATCATTGATACTCTATATAGAAAATCTAGTCCTTGTGACAGTAGGAGAAACCCAAAGTAAATGCCCAAGCCATTGAAGTATTTCTCCACAACTGCCCAGCATTTGCAAGCTTCCAGGAACCTGATTTAAGGTTTACATGTTAAAGGATATGACACAATGAAAGAAAACAAGCAAAATCTTAGCAAAAAGATTTCTAAATCACGTATACTTAAAAGCTAAAGCATAAAATAATGCAAGTTCTTTTGAGAATGAACCCATTTATGTATGGGTATATTTACAGCTTTGTCCTCTCCTGATATGCCATAGAGATGAACTGCAGTACAGGTGTATGGGGCAAAACTTACTCTCTAGCCCTCTGGGATTATTGCAGTAATTCTCATTTCACCTAATCTCTTCAGATTTATGTAAGAGCTGTCCTGTTTGAGTTGCCAAAAATGGCCAACTAGAAGAACAGAGCAGTTTCAAACCACCTCTAGCTTTGCAGTCCTCAGTCTGGCAGCTAAAACTGCTTTTCCAAATCATCTTATTGTGTGGTAACATTTCTTATAATAGGCCATTTTTCTTTGATACTTAGCTGTATTTATTGGGGATGACTATTTAATCGGCAAAGGGCAAAAAAGCCCATCAGAATCATAGCATGAGATGATGAAGTTGGTGCCAGTTTAATGTATATATTATTTGTGGTAGAAAAATAATTTTGTGTAATAATATAAATCAGTGACTAACAAGGGTATTTTTGCTGCCTAGTACTGGTTAGACATACTCTGAATTCTTTTTGATTTAAGCCATTAGAAACCACATAGCTCTTAGAAAGCTCATTTGTTTCTGAGACCAGGATACTCAATTTCCAGATATACAGTGTAGCATTTTAATCACAACAGGTACATTGGACATTGATTTGATTCACGATTCCACAGCTTCAACTGCTAAAAATCCTCAGTTACACCAAAATATCATGATTTGGTTGGTATTTTGCTTTTGAATAAGATTCCAGGATAATATGTTCTAGAAAAATCACAAGTTGCTGCTGGAAATTGCATTGAACTTGGGAACACATTTGTTGGATATTAACACAGCTGTGCTGGCAAAGAAAATCTGGAATGCTCACCTGGACTGGAAAAATGAAGTTGTCTGAAAAGTACTTTTGTCCCATATGCTTTGATTTGAACACTTATGCACTGTTAAAATCAGGAATGTGGTTAATTGCAAGTAGTGTTAAATTAAACCCGTTGGTCTTGCAGTTCAATTATAGACCAGTTAATTTGCCACACCATTCCAGACATCTTGAAAATATAGAAGACTTTGTTTGGTTAACGGTGTGTTGTCCTTGTTGAGGGAAGAAAGGGAAAGAAGGGAATTAGAAATTATATTAATAATCTATGAAAGATAGTAGAAACTAAACTAATTAGTTCACATATGCATGTGATGTTGATAGTTGGTGATACAGTTTTTAAATACTGGCATTTTTACACTTCTGTAGAAAAGATCTCTTTTCAGAGAAAAAAGTCTTCAATGGTACTATACCCATGTTTTTTTTCTATTTCTGTATCTCTCCGGTCTGAACAAAATTGAAGTGTCATATTTCATCAAAAGAAAAATGCCAGACAATGTGAAAATCACTTGACCTTTATATTTCCTTCCTATTCCCTTTTTTTTAAAAAAAACATTAAATACCTGGCAAAGATGTCAGTTGGACTCAAGGCAAGTAAGTCTACTTTCTTGCAAAGAACGGAAAATTGCAATACAGGGCTTTTACTAATGAACTTCATGTTCCCCACCATTTACTTCTCTACCAAAAAGTGCTTCCTTGAATATAATAGTAATCTGGCAGATAGGCAGTGCCAGGGGTTGTAGTAAACCTAATCACTGGAAAATTCAGCAGTTTTGTTATGACAGGATGAATCTGCTAAACAAACAAACCCCCAACATAGGTCAAAGACATGTGAGATGAGTCTAGTCATTCGTTTGGATCAGTGGCCAACCTTCTGGAGCAAACAAGATGCTCGTGGAGTGATATTTGAAATTACAGAGTAAGTTGTATTTTTATGGCAGGAGTCTCAGTCACCTAATGGTTTCTTTACCTTCTGTATCAAAATTCCTCTTATTTTTCCTACCCAACATGATTTTAAATGTTCTGATTAGCTTATAAATATCTGCTTCTTGTTTAGCTCTAGCTATCTCAGGGAAAATGAATGAATGAAATTGATTAATTATGCATTAGAGAAAAAAGCATTTATTTGTGCAATTCTTAAACTTCCTACTTCTGTTTCATTAGATATTCTTTGTACCTGCATCCTGTGGAAAGTGGAATTTGCTGAATTAGCTACTCTATTGTTTCAGATGAGTTTCACATATGTATACATGTATTCAGTGTATATATTTGTTCCACTGATACTGACAATAAAGGTGAGAAAGAAAGAGATATGTTACTTGATATTTACATCAGCATGAAACTATGCAGAGGGGCAGTTTTAACTGAGAAGAGAAAATCCATAGGTTAGTAATGCATCTTCTTTTCAGTTGTTTTTTTCTTATGCTTCATCTCTTAAGTACCATCATACTTAAGAATTCCAATAAGTCCGTCTAAGAATTAAACTTTGAAAATCCCTTTTTAAGAGCCAAAAAAACAGTACAAATTGACCTTGACATTTTTTTTGTTGTTTTTTTTGTTTGTTTGTTTGGGGTTTGTTTGTTTGGTTTTTTTGTTGTTGTTTTGTTGTTGTGGTTTTGTTTTTTTGTTTTTTTTTTTTTTTTTAAATGTCTATGAAACTCTTGGACTTGCTATTCTGATTTTATTACAAAATTGTCTGAAGCATGATATAGTCTTACATAGCCACTGCTCCTTTACAACAACAGCAACAAGTGTGCTGTGTGCTACCACACCAGTAGTGAGCTACTTCCCATCTGCCATGAGGCCAGCATTTATACCTGGAAGACCTAATGTGCTCTGGTTCCCATGCTGTTTATATTACAGCAACTTAACCAGATGGTGATTAAGTATCTAAACACTTTTGAAAAATTGTCCATCAGAAGCTTTGAAACCTCAATCCTATCTACAAAATTGACTTAGTTATTTGACATCTAAGGTCCTTTCACATGCTGGGGGGGGACTTTTTACAAGGCCATATAATAACAGGAGAAGGAGTAATAGCTTTAAACAAGAAGTAGAATTAGATTAGACATAAGGCAGAAGTTCTTTCCTGTGAGGGTGGTGAGGCCCTGGTGTAGGTTACCCCAAGAAGTTGTGGTTGACCTATCCCTCGCAGTGTTCAAGACCAGGTTGGACAAGTGTTGGAGCAACCTGGTCTAGTGGAAGATGTCCCTGCTCGTCCTGGAGACATAAAACTGAATGGTTTTTAAGATCTCTTCCAGCCCAAACCATTCCATGACTGACATAATTTCGAGGGCAAAATCAAACCAAATGTCTGAAAGTTTGGTATCGTATTTCCTCATGTTATTTTAAAAATAAACACACCACAAAAACAGTATTTGAGGGTTTAGAGGCAATGAATCCTCAAAATCCATGATACTGTTCGTTTCTTGAAATGTTGGTTTCCTGAGTTCCTGTCAAATATTGTATGGATTTATCTTTCCCAAACAGGGAATATGCATGTATTACACATTTGATAAACTACAATTAGATTCACCTCTGGTCCTCTCTGTTTGAAATGTTAATATGTGTGTTTCTCGTGTTTGGCATCTATTTGGCCTATTTGTTTTCATGCACATTGGTTTGAGCACACATATACATGTCTGAAAGGATTAAAATTAGAATAAATATATGCACCTACAATCAGTACCCAACTGCACTTCTCTGTGTCCTGGGTTCAGCAGTAGCAGTCATTTTTCTCCTTCTCGGTAGCTGGTGCAGCACTGTGTTTTTGACTTGTGGCCTGGGAACAGTGCTGATAACACCAATGTTTTAGTTACTGCTTAGTACATTTTGGTCTGGCC
>JAOEHY010051756.1:0-19124 GCA_025447955.1 Psilopsiagon aurifrons
CTCCGCCGCCACTGCCGCCCGCACCGGGGGGGCCGGGGAGGGTGGGGGGCTCGGCCGCCTCTCTCCGCTGCGGGCGAGTGCGTGGGCACCCGGCCCGCTGGGGCCCGCTTTATTGTTTGCGGTGTGGGCCGCCAGCGCTGATGCCCCCGCCGGTGCGGTGGTGGCCCCGCTGTGATGCCCGGGGCTTCGGCGGGGTCTCGGCTCCGGAGCCGTCGGCCCTGCTGTAGCCCGCCTCCCTCCTGCGGCTGAAATGTTACCGCCACCCCCAGGGGGCTGCGCGGGGTCCATGCGGCCGCTGTCGTCGTCGCTTCCCCCCTACCCCCAGGGGAGCCTCGCAGCCACCGGGTCCCTTCTCCACCGGGTGCTGCTGCGGTGGGGGAGCCGTACCGGCCACGGCGGGGGCCGTAGCCGGGGTGTCGTGAGGGATCGCGTGCTCAGTGAGCGGGTAGGGGGGTGTGTTTCGGACAGAGGGTCACTGAAGTCACGGCGCCGCCGGCCCGTGCTGCCCGTGCTGAAGTTGGGGACTCCCGAGCGATGCACGCAGTCAGTTTGACGGGACGCTGGCACGAATGCGGTCTTAAATAGAGTTGTGGGAACGGTGCGTAATTCCAGCATGTATCTCAGTACTACCACGTTTGTTGGGAAGCGCTGGAGGAAACTGACTTTACGTTCCTTGTCAGTCCTTCGTTCCCACTTCCCCCCTCCGCAGTTGCCGCGGGACTTGGCTAGTGAAAGCTGGCTGGAGCTGGGAAATAGGTAGTACTCATGACTTGTTATCGTTTTGCGATGTATGAAATTCTGATTAAAAGATATATTGGAATAAATCAGGGGAGGCTGAAATCTATGGAGTGATTGCTTGGGTGCCAAATCTGTGATTAGATCATCTTTTCCCTTCCTGTATTATTAAAAAGCATCTGTCAATTTCAATGACACTTCAGTGCTGTGCCAAAAATTATTGAACAAGGGCAAATGAGACCTCCTTCCCCTTGGCTGTAAGGGCCAGATCCCACAAAGAGCAACTTCCACCCTTCCTCATTCAACAGCTGTTGGAGCCCCTCTGCTGAATCCTTGCTTCTGTCCCTATGCAATACCCGGCTGCCCTTCCCCTGTCAAAAGCTGCCTTCTTCAGGCAGTTTTGCTTACCTGATTGCATGTAACGGTTGTTCTTGCTGTTTCCCAGTGAGCCCACATGGATGGGACAGTCTCGTGGGATTGTGAAGGTGCGAGTGTCCTTGGAAAGCGCTGTGGTTTTCTCTCAGCTTTTGCCTTAATTGCCCTTGCGTGCCCCTAGGCTTTTTGATTTGGGGACCTATGTGTGCAGAGGTCCTTGGAGGAGTCTGGAAACCTGATCATCACCCCGTGGTAGTTTTTGTGTATATTTGGTAGTAGCAATGAGCATGCTACACTAGTGCTTCCATACTAGTTGAGGTAAAACATGATTTAGGAATGGGTGAAGAATGGGACTGTTTCTTCCCTTCTAGACTCTGGAATGGTGGAGGTGGAAGAGGAATGTGGCATACCCTTGGGGACTTGACTCACCTCTTCTTTGATTACAGGCAGATTAGTCCTGCTCCTGCTTAGGCTATGAGAGCTATTGCTGCCCCAGTATCCTGCTTCTCATAGAGGAAAAAGCTGTCTCCTTCTTGAAACAGCGCAGGAACTCAAAAGTGACATTGTTTTTTGGTAGGATTCTCCCAACAGGACTTCAAACTGTAGCCTTTTGTTACTGTTATTCTTGCATTAATGATCCAGTTATGCTTTCCAGTATATAAAAGGCAGTATTCTCATGTACTTAAGCACTCGTCATCTTTAATGATAACTGATTCTGAGATCTGGCCCTCATTAATCTCATGCAATGCTGACTGCAATTTACCTTAAGGGAAACAAGATAACACTGCTGTTTTAAATGGCCTTTTTGGTGTCTCTGGTTGCTCTTGACTGAAAAAAAATTCAGTGAATCCTACTCGATGTCTGTGCAGTGATTCGCCTGGTCTTGCTTGGAAGAGGAAAGACAGTGGTGGGGTGTTGGGTTTTTTTTTCGTATCAGAGGTGATTATACCATGTAGTCATTCAGTGGCAAGGAACATCAGAAAAACCTTTGAGGCATCATTTGAAAGGATCACTGTGTATAACAGGAGGAAAAACCATGTTTGCCTGGTACCAGAGCTCTGTTTCTCAGACAAAGTTCTTGTGCTGTAGTGAGGAGCATGGTATAAATAGCAATGCTGGGGTTTAGCCACTGAATTCAAAGTTATGGTTTCCACAGCAACCAGCACTCAGGCTGTCATTTATGTATGTAATATTTCCCTCTTTTTTAAATAAAAATACAAAAATATCTGGCTTCTGGTGTTGTGCTGTGTCCAATCCTTCTCCATGAACACCCCACGCTCATTCCTTCTGCTCTGGTTTTGATCATCCCCCCCTGCTTTCCTTCTCCTAGTGGCTGTCCTCTTGCTCTGTTCCCACCTCCAGCCCTCCTGCTGCCTTCTCCTGGGCCAACAGCTAAGAGCTCTGCGTACCAGATGCCATACTGTCCACCATATTAATTTGTCTTTTAAGTCCTCCTTTTGGTTACCAGTGCTTGCTTTCAGCTGTGTCTGTGGTGTAACAGACACCATGCAAACACAGGAAGAAACAGCCCTGCTTTGAATCAATGACATATCCCTCAAATACCTACCTGTGTTTCCCATCTCTCCCTTATCTGCAGGATCATTGTCTCAATGGTGGGTTCACATGCTCTCCTTGCTCTTCCTCACTCATTTCTCTTGAGGCTGAAAGGAAATACAGAGAGAGAACTGTGCTGTGTGTGGAGGGTTGTGGTGTATGCCCTTCCTATATGAGGATCAGTGTGCAGTGCTTGTTTTAAAGAATGTTTGTCACATGAATGTGCAGTGTTGCTAAAGTGTTTTCATTTATAGCCAGGGGCTTGATGTATCTACATGGTTGTGTCCAAGTTACAGTTTCCAGAGCAACTGGAGCTTTGTATCTTGGAAGACTGTTAGCTACAGCCCGGAACATCACATCAAATTTTCCTTTCTTAAATTCTGTAGTTTTAGTTACTGTTAAAAATGTGACTGTGCTTATCTGAGAGGATGTTTTGAAACCTTAAATGACCAAGCAGATCATCTTTAGATATGTACCTCTGCAATGAGAACAACAATGGGAAATTTCAGCCCCCGAAGTAATTATCCTTAGAGTTACAGTTAAGGCACTTTTGCACAAATAATGAAATGGAAGTGCCGTCTCGTCTGTGTCTCTAACTAGAACTAATGACAAACGCGCTGTCTGGCAAAACTGAGTAAAAAGGCTGATGTCGGCCGAAAGCAAACGTCAAATGACGGATTCCCATGGCTGGAGAGTTGATCCTAAAAAGGAAGGGGTCTCAGCGTACCTGGGGGTGGTTGGGCAGGCTGTGGTGCTGGAGGCTGGTCTGATGCTTTTATTTTTGTTTTCCTTCTTTTTCCCCCTCTCATTTGGCTTGTGCTCTTTATGGTGCCTCTTGCAGTGTTTCACAGATGCTTTTTCTCTGAGCAGTAACATCAAGGACCTTTGGCGTCAAAGCAGGTCACTCTCTCATTGTAACTCCATTTGAGCCAATGTTACTTTCAAAAATGTTGATGTATCTGCATTGTAGGGTTTCTCCTTGCTCTGTGAATAATATTGTCAGTATTGGGCATGTCATTCTCTTATGAATTGCTCTACTAGATACTCACATTGGTTTGAGCAATGATGCTGTAAAGTGGTTTGGAGGTTACCTGGGGAATTTTGGCCAGTAGGCTTTAAGTGTTGGCTTGTGTAAAAGGGAATTGCACAGAGAATGTCTCAGGGGTCTTCCTTTCTATTTTTGTTAGTAACCTTCCAGCTCAATGTTTTCCTTTTTATCTTTTATGTAGATATATATATATAATGTCCCCTTGATGTTACTGCCTATAATAGCATTATCAGCAGGCTATGTTTTTTGCTTAATAAAATAGAGGACTGATTCTTCTCCTAGGGATGGTTTTTAAATGAAATGTAAACCCAAACCTTGTGATCTTTGGTGTGCTGCCCAGATTATAGAAACAAAATGATTGAAACAGCAGCTGGCAATGGCTTAGAGTGAGTTGAAATACCTTGAACTTCTCCCTTGGTCTCTGAGCAAAGGTAGGGATTTTGTTTTCTCTGTAGTCAGCCCAATCTTTGTAATATGGTACAGATCAAGAAAGGATTTAGCTTGTTCACACGGGAGCAGGATGTTGCTCACCACCCCCATGGCAGGCGATGTATGTTGCATGCTGGGTGGTGAGGCAGAGAAAGCTGGTAACAAGCTGGGAGAAGAGCCAGATTCTTTGCTGAAATAAGACCTGCTTGTTTATTTTCCTGTGTGCTCAGAAAGTGCCACTGTGTGCAATACTGTCAACTTTGTTGGCTAAGTCTCTTTAAGTGAAGGTACAGATGTTGGGGTTCAGCATTGCGTGAATTCATCCATCTAGGCAGAACGCCTAGTTTTACTTTTCTCCGTTGCACAGTGTAAGTACACCTCTTTCTTGACTTTATCCATTAATTTCAGTGGATAAAGCCAAGTCTTCTGAGGAACAAGGCATTTGAAAGTTGGAATGAGATACCATTACCGTTAAAGCAGGCTTACTTTAAGAATTTCTTCTACTGAAAGAGCAGGCAGTGAGTAAGGGTGGTGAGAAGGTCTTGTGTTCTTAACCTGGTGTCCTGGTGCGTCACCGTAGCCCTTCAATCCACCTGGATGCCTTCTGCTTTAGTGTTTGACCACCCATTTCTGTGGTAACCATTGGTGGGGAGCAATCTAAAAAGGCTGCAGTGCACCCGAGTATTGCTCCCAATTTGTGTGTCTTCCATCCAGGAGGTCTTCCTTGCAGCTTGGGTAAACCCTTAGCTTTGAAATGCGAGATAGAGGAGGAGAAGGTTAAGATCAAAGAAGAAAGGCAAGTAGTTGTTTTCTGTGTGTAAGTGATAAAGATAGACAGTCTGGTGCAGAGCGCTGGATGTCACATTGGATGTATGGAAGAATAGTTTATGAAGTACTCTGTTTCCACGCCAGACACTGATTTTTATTTATTTTTTGAAAAAACCCAACCAAACCAAACCCCTCCATTTTAAAAGTTCTGCTTTTTAAAATTAGGGAAAGTACTAACTTTTGACCAACTTTTAGCTTTGTGCTTGTTGAAAACAATAATTTTACCTTATGGTTGGGAAACATTTCTTCTAGTACCAGCAAATCTCTGTATCTTAAGGTCCTTTCCAACCCTAACTATTCTATGATTCTATGATTTTGAGTCTTGCAGCGTAGGCTGCAATAAAATCACGTAAATACTTGGAACACCCTTGGTCACAGTTATCTTGTGCATGAGAGAATTCTCTACTGCTTCACATTATTCAGCATGTCTTTATATCTAATTGTTTTTCCCCTTCATGTGCTCTGTTCTAAGATTAGTACAGTTTCCCTCATGGATAAATAATTTAAACACCTGGACTGATTAAATGCATGCATCTGAGCTCAGGAGAATCACAATGTTAGAGTTGTATTTGATTCAAAGACTGACTTTTCTGAAGAGGATTCAAAGCAACTGAAAAATAGCTTCATCACAGCAACATCAAGCATAAGTTGAAACTTATTGCCATTACGTCATGGATTCTGGCAGTCTACATTTGCCTTCCCATTAGTGATGTCTCATTGAGCAATCAAAGGTTTATTGACAACTCGTTTACTTTTCCTAATTGCATGACTTACTGGAGGACAGGACTGTCCTTCCCTTTGCAGGATGATGGCAAAGATGTTGATGCAGAGTGAGCCTGTGTTGCACAGTAACTTGGTTGCTCTGTTGGAAGGTGTTCTGTGAAGACAGTTGACTGCAGAAGGTTTGAGGCAGCCTCCAATGTTGTATTTGACCCTGTGTTACTTGCAATGTGCCCCTTACCTGGCACTGCATGGGAAGATGCTAGGGTCCTTTGGGCCAAATGTGATGTCCCTGAGAAGTGGCAGGTCTCATGGGATGAGTGGCTGCTGCAGGAGGTCTGGGCTTGGCTTCGTGGTGCCAAGAGTAGCTGCTCAGGGGTGGCAACAGTGATGGTGTAAGGATTGCTGTCGGAGAGGTTTAGGTGTCAGGACCTGTCAAGCTCCCCCTCTGCTGTTTCCGTTCCTGCTGCTCTGGGCTCATATGAGGGCTCATACAAACCCCTTGTGCTTGGTGAAGGCAGATGCGCCTCTTGTTGGGGAGAGTGAGGGGCTGCAGCAGTGCTTCTGTCTCTGGAAAAAATCCTCTCTACTAATTTTCTTCCAGGATGTCTTTTCAAAGAGAAACAGCGCTTCTGCCTTCCCTATGTAAAGCCATACGTGCTCCACAGCTGCCCATGGAAAACTGCAATCCAGACCAACTACCTAAGGAAAGAAGTCTTTTTCCCTGACGTGAGAGCCATCTCATCCTGCATTGTGATCAGTCAGCCCTCTGCCGTTTCATCTCAGGCTGGCTGACAATAGCACTCTCAGATGACTGGAGTTCCCTCTCCCTTTGTTGTAACAAATACTCTTAGGAACTACCTTTATAGAGCAACTGCATATCTTTAGGCTAAAGTTAAACACAGCTGGAAAGCATCTCTCATCTTTCACTCAAAACATCTTACATCTAGAGATTTAAAACCTCATGCCAGAAAGCTGTGGCCTAATACTTTGCCCATGATTTCCCACTGTACTAGTGCTATTCTATAAGAACCTGAGTACCTTGGTTGCCCAGACCTTGTCTGTTGTATTTGCAGAAGAAAGTGTGAAGAAAACTAGTGATGTTATGGAAGTTGCACTTTGCATTTTCATTCCCCTATTCCCCCCTCTCCTTTTCTTTTTTGGTTCATTTTTGTATCCAGTAACCTCACTGATTTGTCATCACATTAGCCCTCTATCTGGCTTTCCACCCTCCCTGATAAGCAGTGCTCAGTCAGACACCAGGCTTTCAGCGAGCCAGGACAATTCCTGCTTGGATCCAGTTACTGCTTGTCTGTTGGATCCATCCATTACCATAGCAGCAGGCAGTTTTTGTTGTTTCAGATTATCTCTCACCCTAGCCCATTGCAGTTAGTTCCCTTTGCTTCTTCTAAAGGAAATCCTATGCCTGCTTTTATCTCTTGGCATAGTTTGGGAAGAGATGTAGGTTTCCTTATTAACCCTGGGCAGGTTTCCTGACTGCTTCCCATCCAACTTCAGCTCTTGGGCTTGTTTAAAGATCAGGATGGCTTCTCTCTCTTCTTTGCCACCTCCTCCTACAACAGCGCTGCTTTGTGGGCCATGGAAATCCCGTGAGCACTGAAAGCTTATTTTCCTGGTGCCAGTCTTCCCATCACAATCAGTGGCCTCATGAAGTGGCCAGGCTCTCTGTTCTGTGCCTCACTGCTTGGTCCCCTCGCTCTCCTCTTTGTCCTCTCTGCCAGCACTTCCGCTGTAACTTGCTGCTGTTAGTCACCTCTTTTTGGCAAAAGGCATCTCCCTCCACATCCCAGCCAGTGCTCTAGCAGGGCTTGCGTCAGTTGCATCAGCTCCTCATCTCAGCTTGCTTATCGAAAAGTATGTCTTAAAACTGTAGCAGTAGTGCTTCCCTAACCACCTGATAAGTTCCTGCAGACTTTCTGTGCTGCTGGGAATGTTTATGAAATCCTTAGTTATGACCAGTCTGCATTTCTATCCGCACCTGCACAACTTGCAGGAGGCCTCCATTTGTAACTTTTTCCTTCATCATGGACCTTTCCTAGAGTTTGGCCTGTGCAACACAGTTACAGAGGCACTTTTAAAACTGTTCCCCTCTGGCTGTGTGACAGATGATCTGGAGAGCCACAGTAGAAATAGAAGTGCAGAGAGGGCTGCCTTCAGTTAATTTTTCCACTTGCTATCGTGTTCTTTTATCATCACACTTTTAGGAGATGACAGTGGGTTTGATCCAGAGGGATTGATGTCTGCTGCGCTGGGAGACAAAGCTGTTACAGTGACGAAACAGCATGACAGCTAGTGATAGTTTACTTGTTCCAACTTGGGAGCGAAAAAAGATTGAGCATCTTCCCTAAAGAAACTTGGCTTCCCTGCAGTTTAAGCCAAGGCTGAGGGAGGGAGGAAGAATGCAAAACAGTGTAGGAAGCATGGAAAATGGATGATATGAGAAACATTTTGAGTAAAGACTGTTGCATCCCCACCTTGTAACTAGTTCAGCTTAAGCCACTTCTTGGCTGTTCAAATACAGCTGAAGCAAAAGAACCCCAAAAGGATCTCTGTCACTTACTGCCTCTGGAACCTGAGCTGTTCACTTCCAGATGAACCAGAGGTTTTCAGCCTGATGCCCTTATGTTATGCATCCCCTATGTCTGTTGGAGCTGGGACAGGTAAGACATAAGCTAGCTGTAGTGATTTCAGAGACCAGAATCATAGAATCAACTAGGTTGAAAAAGATCTTTAAGATTATCAAGTCCAACCATTACCCCAGGACTGCCAAATCCACCATGAAATGATGTTACTAAGTGTCTTGTCTACGCAGTTTTTGAGCACTTCCAGGGGTGGTGAGGAGGTGAAAGCCTGTTCCAATGCTTGACTACCCTTTTGGTGAAGAATTTTTTCCTAATATCTAGTTTAAGCCTCCCTTGGCACAGCTTGAGGCTGTTACCTCTTTTCCTAACACTTGTTACTTTGGGGGAAGAGACCAGCCAATTTCTCGCTCCATCCACTTTCAAGTGGTTATAGAGACTGGTAAGACCCCCCTGAGCCTTCTCCAGACTATAAGCAATGCCGGTTCCCTCAGCTGCTCCTCATCATACTTGTGCTTCAGGCCCTTCACCAGCTTTTTTGCCCTTCCTTGGATCTGCTCCATCACCTCAGTGTGCCTCTTGTAGTGAGGGGCCCAGAACTGAATACACGATTCGAGGTGCAGCCTCACCAGTACCAAGTACGGGGGGTGATCACTACCCTCGTCTTGCTGGCCACACTATTTCTGATACAGGCCAAGATGCCATTAGCCTTGGCTGCCTGGGCACAAGCTGTTTCATGTTCAGCGTCCATCATTCAGCACCCCCAGGTCCTTCTCCAGCTACTCTTCCCCAGGCTGGTAGTGCTGCAGGGGGTTGTTGAGGCCCAAGTGCAGGAAGAAACCCCAGGAGTAGTTGAGGCTAGGCAGATGTTGCTTTCATTGTTAAGCCCTTGGGAAAGCCTCTTCAGAGCCTGACTGGTGCTGACACCCACTTGTCCCTGGATGCGAGTGGTGCAGGATGCTGTAGGGACGCACTAGTTGATTGGAGCCATGCAGGTCCAGGTCACTTAGCATTCAGGAGAGCTGTTTTGGCAAGATTTTCTCCATAAAACTAACCAAGAAGAAAGACTGTCAGCATTAAGTGACTTTTGGTTTTTTTTTTAGCCATTTGTCTTGTTTTGCTCGTAGACATTAATGGACCTGTGTAAAAAAACATTCAAGACCTGTTAATGGTGGGGTAGTGTTGAAGTATGGTGTGCTTAGATGGAGCAATGGAAGAGAAAACCTCTTTTGAAGGCTCAGCATGTGATGGTGAGAAAGCCAGTTGCACTCCTGTGGCAGAGGAAGACAAATGTAGGTTCTTACTCTGTGCTATGCGTATTGCATGTGTTAAAAATGTACATGTTATGCTTAAGAAAAATTGAATGTAAATCCTGCCACATTTACTTGCTGCTAGTAAAATACACAGAATCATAGAATAGTTTTGAGTTGGAAAGGACCTTAAGATCATCTAATTCCAGCCCCCTGCACATTTCCTCAGGTGGTCATCATTGTCTCATGGGAAAGTCACACCAGTTGTATTAACTTAATGGCAGATCTTTTAATGGAGTCAGTGGGTTTGGGATTTCACCCCGTGACTTGGAAAACTTTGTTTATTCTGTTGCTGTAGGCTGGGGGGTTATAAAATGTGATTGCTTCATGCTGTCGGCTTGAAAAAGGGTAGTTGTGAGGAAAGAAAACTGAGCTGACAGAGTTACCTGCCAAAATAATTAAGTGCATAGCTAAACGAATACCGAAAGACAAGTAAATTGCTTTTGTACAAATAGCCTTTTTTCTTCTTTTTTTGAGGCTTGCTGAAGTGCAAAGATCCCTCTGTGAAAATAAGGTGAGCAATTAGTATTAATTGATTTGGTTTTTAATATCAGTTGGGATGAACTTGCTGAAGGTTAATGTGGAAATGTATGCGATTTCAGGAGAAATTGTTTGCGTTTCATCTCTTGCATTTGTGGCTTTCCCTTAAACTGCTAATGGAAGTTCAATAACTAATGAGCAGTATGTTTCATTAAATGTGTGTTCAGCTCAGAATAGTTACCAAGTGTCTTTTGAGGATCCCTTTTCCTTGCTAGCCCTCTCCTTTGCTGGGTCTACAGTCTTGGATTTTACTCTCTGCTTTTTTAAGGATGTGAGTGGAGATAGTAAGACTTTTGTGTCCATTCCTATATTCCTCTTTGGAGTCTGTTTTACATGGAAAGGCTGGTGGTTTTTTTGTGTATTTTGCCTTTGGTAGCAATTACTGCTGTTTGCAGTTGTGGCTTCCAGTTCAGAACAAAGCTGTTTTGTGTGCTTAGCAAGTAATAATTGTTGACAGTTGATAATGTTGGAGACCTCTCATTGTGGCTGGGATTTGAATTATACCAACTGCTACTGAACCCAAATTGTAGGGTTTTAATTTTAGCTTCAGGGCTCCTATGCTGAAATATTCTCCTTCCTCTGGCCGTAAATGAACAAAAAAGTCAGTGTTAGAGGTCTTTCCTAAACCTACCAAGTAAGACATAGAGCTGAAGTGTTGCAAAATCTGCCTAGATTTCTGTTCTTACTCTTGTCTGCTCAGACTTCCTTGGTAGCACCTAGTTATTGCATCCCATGGGTGGTTAAACTGCTTCAGTTCATGTTTAAATCTGTGATATATATGTTAGGTAGAGTAAGATGGGAATTGCGGGGGGACTCTGTTTGTCCAGTTACTGATGCAGCCCATGGACCATATGCCACTTAAAACCCAGTTCAGCACACTGGAACTCAGCAGGCAGGGGTGGCTCAATGATGAGACCCCCCAGTGTGGGGGAGCTCACAGTGCCTGCACCAGCAACATCGAGTTGCTGCTGTGGATGAGGCCTTGGCTGAAAATCTTTCTTGCTTGTGGCTTTGAATGAGGTAACTGGTGTTATCTGGTCCTTTTTTCAATTTATTTGCTTGGTTAAATTTTCATGAGCAGGATGGTATGAAAATTAATGTGTCATTATTAACAAATGTCCAGGAGTGCTTCATGCTCAGAAGTGATTAGGAGATTAAGTAATGGATTAATTGTAATTATTTCACCAGAACCCTCCTGCCGTGCTTAGACACAAGGCATGTGTCCTCTCTGAAAGGGTTGTGTCTGGGGTTTGCTCACGTATGGCTGTGAGAGAGTGTGGGGTTTGCTCACGTGTGTGTGTTGTTTTACATTGGAGAATTATTTGTTGTCAATTGACGTTTTCATCCTTGTTTCCCAAATTAAATCTGTTTGGCTTTCAACTTTGAATAGATCTGAAGTTTTTACTTCGGCATGTGGAAATGTTTCCCTGAAATCACATTTTGCCAACAAACATTATTTTTGCATCAGAGGAAGGAGCTTGTGAGAATGATAAAAACAGTGTCTCTTTCATCACTTGTGGGTGTCTGGAGATACCTGCTGGGCATGAGTTGAAGGTAAGCTCAAAACTGGATGAACAATGTAGTTCTTGGTGCAGCCTTCTCTTCCTGTAGGGTATTGGGAATGCACTCTCACATTGTATTTGATCTTTTTCTTCCATGAAATATATCTGTGGAAGGCTACTAAACAGTGCCAGTTCCTTTTGTCTTAGGGATCAGTGTAAGGTCAGGGCAGCTGCAACTGACTTTTCTCACGTCCTTGTGAGTGTATTTTGAGGCAGCAGAGACTTGATCCTCTCATTCAGAGATACATAAATGCTGATTCTCCTCTCATTTGATTTCTAATAGTCTTGCACCAGGTTTTGTGATGGTTGCATGCATTTATTTCTGGATGGTGTGAACTTGAAATTCGGCAGTGTCGTCATCGTATATATTATCTCTGTTGGGCGTCTGTTATGTGTGAGGCTTGTGATGGGTCAAGGAAAGACTTGGATGGTATTAACCAGCAGTCATCAGTTTAGATGATGGCCAAATTCATGGTGTAGGTGGTTTGGGTTGGGTGTTTTTTTGTGCCTCAGGTCAAGGATGAATTAATTTCTATGTTAAAAGCTCAGGCATAGCTCTGCATTCATGGCTTTGTGAAGACAGTCACTGAAGCGTGTGACTGTGGAGGTACTTAGTGGTTCACTAATTACCTTACTCACTTCAGCTTGCTTGGGCCATCTGTGGTTAACACGCTGCTGGCTCTGTAGCAGGGTGTTCAGGCTTGATGGCTATAGATGTTGCTCACACAGTTCTCTCATGCCAGTGCTCAGAAGGAGAGCTGGGCTTTATTTAGCTGTCTGTGTGGCCCCTACAAAGAGCCGCCCTTTGACAGGAAGGTGTGGGACAAGTCTCCAAACATAGGGTTTGTAGGTGCTCCAAGCTTGTAGGAAGAAGCTGGGTATGAAAAAATGTACAAAATGCTCATGAATTGTTAAGACTTCAGTCAGACTGGTGGTTTACTGAGGAAGCTCAATATCTCTTCTGTATTTGTTTGCCTACTGGCAGACAGTCACTCTGTCTTGTGTGTAAGTGTGCCTGGCCCCTGCCAGCTCTTGAAGAGAGGAGGGACATAAGGTGAGGGAACAAAATCTAGCGAAGAAACATGAGAAAGCTGCTATGGGAGACCTCTGGTAAAAGTGGCCCTGAGCAAGTACAGTCAGTGGCAGCTGGGGTGTGTGTGTCTTGGAAGCTGTGGATGTACATTATAGAAGTAAGGTCTTCTGAAATTACAGAAACAGCCCTGGCTGTATCTTGGTTTCTATGTTAAGTTAGAAAACACACTCTGTTTTTACCAGACCTTGTTAAAACAAAAGCTATGAGTGTGAGTGTCCTTCTTACATTAAATGAAGAAGAAAAGCGTACCAGTTTGGTGTTCAGATGCAGATGTGAAGCCAAATGCTTGACCTAACTGAGGGATCCCACACATCATCCCTTTCCCTTGCCTTTTCTTCCCATTGCAGATTGGGATCTGCCCTGATGTCCTCCACCTATGGCCTTGTCTGAGGGATGAAAGAGGCTAGGGGCGGATGAGGAGGCATCTGGAGAATGTGATGAATTGAGGGTGGGGGGTCTCTCAATTGTGTTTGGTTGTTGTATTTGTTTATTTATTTAAACTAAGAGTGCCAAAAGATGCTCTCCCCTCCTTTCCCTTCCTGGAAAAGAAGAAAAAGTAGCCTTCAGAAGGGACCCCCCAGGGTATGGTAGATAAGCTGTCTGCATTTTTGTGGCTGGGAGAAGTCTCCTTCCCTTAGGCCCTACCCTGTGTAGGCCCTTATCTGTTCCCCATCTGAGCCCTAGCGATGCCTGGTTTTACTGATGTTTTAAAAAAGAACCAAACTGTTGGTCAAGTCCTATGAAACCTCCTCAGGCAGATGGATGTGACTGTGGCTGCTGGTGGTGGGGTCCCAAAATGCTGGAGGGCTTCTCCTGTCTTCCCTGGTATTGTATAGCGTATGTGTCAGGACAAGTACAGGCTGCTGCTGGAAGGAAAAGCAAGTCCTCTGCAAGTGCTCTTCCTCCTGCTGGACGCCTGAACAGCAGGTAGATGAGCTTGCGCCCTGGCTGGCACGCTTGCTTTCTTGTTGCTGAGCTTCTGTGGCTGTTTCTGGCCCTGGCTCCTCTAGTTTGTCTTCTTGATTTGGCCTTATGTTGCTGTGGAGCTCAGACATGAAATAAGGGCTTGCCAGGGTAATTATCTACTCTCTCTTCGTCTAGGATGGTTCCATTCAAGTGGAGTAGTTTTAGAAGTTGAATGACTTTTTTGTTTTCCATCAGCACTTTGCTGTTGACTCCGTTTGTCCTCCAGTGGGAGCAGGAGAGGCAGCAAAACCTTGTGCTTAAGAACAAACTTTCAGCTTGGTGCAGCTGTAGAAGCAAATACATCCTTTTTTTTTGCAGAGTAACCCAAATAGTCTTGAAATATGGGAGAAGAGAGAAAGAGAAATGATGCTTCAGGTTGCTCCTTGTGCTGGAAGTGTGGGAGAACATCCTTGGGCCTGGGTCTTGTCTGTTTGCTTCATCCTGGAGCGTGGCAGGAAAAAGGGTGTTGATGGAGCTCTGTACCAGAAACAGAAAAGATCATTTTTCCAGAACAATTTGATCTGTGCCCTGTTGGCATGCTGTAAGGGGCAGCAGCAGTAGTGGAAGCACAGTTTTGCTGCTGGTTCTCAGGATCCCTGCCAGCCAAAATCTTAACTGAGGTGTGTAGGGGAGGTGGGATCGCCCTAATGGGAATCATCATGTGGCAGAATTGGGAATGGCAGCACATGAAATGCCTTGGGAGATCTGGCTGCTGCAGATGCTCGAGGTCTCTGGAGTCCGTGACCAACTGAGTCTTGGTCTGCCGGGAGGTAATTTATTCCTTCTTTTGATGGACAGGAGAGGGAGAAGTTCATGCGTGGTGCCTCCTGGCAAGAGGGAGTGAGCAGCAGATTAATATGAACATCTTGGGCTGGGGATCCTGCTCAGCAACTTGCACAGCCCAAGGGTTGTGGTCTGTGACAACCAGCAAAAGCAGCAGCCCTGGGGGGGGGGAGCTCTGGAGGCTTCGTTTTGATGCTGGGGAGCTGTGGCCAGCAATGTGAAGCAGATGAACCCAAAGTGATGCCAAGCAGGATAACAGCACAGGTCCAGGTGGATCATCAGGCATATGCAAGGGAGAAGGAGGCTGCTTGAGGAAGCGTGTAGACCTGCTGTAGGGTGTGGTGTTCTGACCCTGCCAACCAGGCAGGTGAAAAGGAGTGACAGCAAACTGGATCTGCTGGTGCAGGCAGAGGTGGGTGTGGGGTGGGAGGTCAGCGGTCTCTGAGCCATGCAGCCTGTAAGCCAAGAGCAGGCTTGTTAATGTCAGCAGAATCCAACACATCTTCAGGGGCTTTCACTCATGAGTGATAGTAGTACATGTTGCTCTCTTAGATCTGCCCAAATGCTTGTTGACAGAAGGAATGTGCAGATTTCTTGCCTCAAGCCTCGTCTGCTCTAGCGCAGCCTGCATGAATAGACAGAGGGGGACCCATTTATCCAGCTTTCCTCTGGGCCACTGATAACCCTTTAGGTGTTGGAGCTGGGAGGCCTCCTGCTGGGTTTCAGTTCCTCTCTTGAATTGGAAAGACTCATTTGAAGAAGTATTTTTAAGCCTCCAGATGCCAACACAGGGAGTCTCACAGTGTTGCTGCTGAGTGGGGATCTTCTGAAGACATCTGTATTATATGACCCTATTTGTACAGAGACACGGTTTTCAGCTGCAAGGGTGCCATCTGCTAAAGCCTCTGAGAGCACACCCTGTGTTGGACCAAGGGGGGAAATTCACGGAAACAATTTAACATAGTGTTATTTAACATAATGTCTGTGGACAGCAGTCTCTCTTCAGGGCTGGTGAGTACCCTTAACTAGATGTGTAACTTCTGTCAGGCTGAAGCTGGAAATTGCTTGTGGTTTTTTGTACTTTTAAGGGGTTTTCAAGAAGGCAAAAGTATCATTAAGCGTTTTGAAACTTACCCAGGAGTGCTGGCCTGCCTGAAATCTGCATATGGCTTTTCTAGCACCAGTGTGCTCATTAGCTGTTGTGCTTAGCTAAGCATCTCTCCTCATGTCACTAAATTATCTTCTTGGTCTCAGCTGTCGGTTGTACCTGAGCGGTGAAACCGCTTCTTTAAAAGAGACTTGTGCCAAAAAATTGCTTGGAGCTGAATCTGCAGTGGGAGAAGACTGGTACAGTCTGTAGGAATTAGTGGGAGAAGACTGATTAATCGTACAGTTGTGGCAGGTGACAGCAGGAGAAGAGTAAGATTGGAAATGCTGAACTGCAGAAAGGAAATCAGCAGGTCGTAGTGTGGCATATGTGTATTTCTGAGATGGGGAGAAAAATCTGTGCTCAACTTCTTTCAAGGCCTGCTTTGGTTGTCAAAAGGAGTAACTTAATCACCATTACCTCAGTGTTAGCTTTAAATGTGTTGTTAGTGAGGTTTTCAGGTGTTGAGATGACCTTTGTTTCTGATGCTCTTGGGAAGACAAGAAGTGTTCACCCAGCTTAGATTGGCAACTCTGGTTTTGTCCTCACTGTGGACATAAAGAACAAGTTGACCCAATGTGATGACCTAAGACTCAAGTTGTACCAAAATAATTTTTCAAGGTTTTTTTTTTTTTGTTATTTTTTTTTAATTATTCTTTCTAGTATGTCTGCACTTAATTTTCATGTTACCTAAGCATTTAGTGTAGTGCAGTCTTAACTTAAATAATATCCAAAGGGGGGGTATTTCACCATGTTTCAATATATATGCCACCTTTCCTTCTTCTTTCCTCCTCCTCCTCCATTTGCCACGGTTATGGATCTGCCAGCATTAGAGCAGTGCATGTGTGAATCTGTAGAAGACCTTCTCTCTCCCAGGAGCTCTGGTGTTCTGAGTTGTCCTCCACCGCCCATATTGCATGGTGTATTTCATGAGGCCTGTTGTCTGTTTTCACTCATGCATGGTTGTCGTAACCATCTCCTTAATAAATGTGGGTACTTGAAAGTGTTTATACCATCAAAGTGTCTGATGCAAATGTACAATCTCTCAGCACATCCTTCTTTTCCTTGAGTACCTTAAAGCCTCCTTGAGATGGTGGGAGGGATTGTATGTGAAACTCTTTTTATCTTTCTAGGAGAAGGTGTCTGGACCTGTTTGTACTTCAGGGGCAGGCACTATGCCTCCTTTTATCCATGTGAAAGACCTGCTTTTCTTCTTTTATTTGCAGGATGTCTTTCCCTTTGCTTGGTGGTGTCACATGCCACACAAAATAGGAAGATGTCAGAAATGGAGGAGAGACAAGTGTGTGTGTGTGTTGTATTCTTCTTCTCTGCAGTTGACTGTGGCATGTATATGGTTTTCCGGTCCTTAGCAGTATCTGGCCACTAAATGCTTGCCTGATGAATTTTAAGCAGGGTGAAATTGAAGATAATGTGTTGAGAAATGTCACTTGCTTCTCACCCTGTGTGGTAAGGGTGAGGGATGCCCCTGTGTGCCGTGGCGCATGGGTGCAGCACTACGCATACTGGGCTTTGGCAAGGCAGTGGGGTGCCCCATCCTGCTGCTTGTCAGTTGCACTGGCTGACACATCAACACCTACAGAACAGTTTGGGGGGGTTGGGAATGGATGTTTTTGCTGTAATTAACTACCATGCCATTTCCAGTCTCATCTTTGCAGGAGGTGCTCTCTTCCCTCCACATATACCCTGTATGCTAATTGCTTTCCTTCCGGGTATTATTGGTGCATGTTGCTTTCCCTTCCAATCTTTAGGTACCTGTGGAAGAAAATGGGTACTTTTCCTCTCTCTTGCCAAGTCCTGGCAGCTAAATGCTGCTGTAACAGCCTCTTTTCTGACGTGTTAAAGGTGACTGGAAAAGGTAAAGGAATTACAAAATGCCAGGTTCTATCTGTCTCCAAAATCAAGTGGAGCATATTTCTTGCATATGCTATTGCATATTTCAAGATTAGGATGATAATTGTTGCTGGTTTGACTTGGTGGCATATTGAGATGGAAGATTTGGCTGAGTCTGTAAACTTTAATGCTTCAGTGGGACACAGTGTTCCTAGGTAATGCAAACTCAGAACTGAGGTCACATTGTACAGTGCCATAAAACAGTCCTGGCTTCTTGCAAGTGGGTAGGACAATTGATATTGATGGAGTTCCTCCGGTTTGCCAACAAAATTTAATCTAGCCTTAAATCTTGTCTTTCAAGTTAGATATAGCATTGTCACTTGTCAATGGTTGCTTTCCTTTAAAATTGCTTCTGTAGTGCTTGGTGGAAGAAGATAATTTCTACCTCTCTAAGCTTTTGAAGAGATTGAATAAATTTGTCTTCTATTAACCCGTGCCAGTACTTTCTGTATTTAAAATACTGTTTCTTCCAGCTGAGATTAAAACAATGAATTTCCCAGTCTCATTTGACTTAAAAATGTTCTAAATTCCAGGGGCTGAAAGTGTGTGGCATTGCCAGAGGAGACTGAAGTACTTGTGGCATTTGTTGCAGAGAAAACATTCCAAGGCAGTGGAGAGTCATATTGTGTAACCTCGTTTTATAGAATAAGATAAAACTTGTAGAAATCCTCAGGAGAATTTAAACACTGATACCTATCGATCCATCTATATAGCTAAAGCTGCAGTGATGTCAAAGTGATTGTCAGAGCCTGGTTTCTTTCCTCAGATTCCTCAAAGGTTTGTTCTGATGTTTGGGTCTGTTTTAATCTCCCTGTCTTGTTATCAGGGTCCTGCTGCCACTTACGCTCTCTTTGTACTTGGATTGTAATATCTGCTTCCACTGCAGATACCTAAAGTAAACCTGCTGCTACTTCTGTTCAAGTAGTCTCCTGAGTTGGGTTTTTTTTTTTGGAGGTGAATATAATCTGGCATACTCTCAGTATTTATATGTATTCATGTGGCATCCGGCTAGTGATCCAAAGGTCCATTGCGCTTAGGCATTTCATGTAAAATAGCCCCTGTTTCACAAAGAAGACACTAATAAAGTGTCTAACCATGAGGCTGTGAGGATGCTGCTGCCCTGTGGCTCTGTTTCACTGCTTGCAGTACTAGGTAATAGCTCTGACAGGGGCTGCAAGATCACTGTTATACTGTATAATGCGAATAAGGGTGTCAGCTGCTTATACTGGGTACTTATGTTATCTGCTTTGTTGAATGAAACTTGTAGTGGTGCCTGGAATGTGGCTGCTGCTTCAGGTGTTGCACCCATCCCCAGCAGACTACAGGTAGCCTCTTGCCTCATCTGCAGCTGATGTGGGTTTGCATGGCCCCATGGATGTTGGGGGGGTTTGGTGCACAGCAGAATCCATGTGGCCCTTGGTCTCAGTGGAGCCTTTTCTACAGAAGAAAATGGGTTCGGGTTGTTTGGTTTTTTTTTGTGTGTGTTTTTTTTTTTTTTTTTTAGATTATTATTTCTTCCATGA
>JAOEHY010051757.1:0-25857 GCA_025447955.1 Psilopsiagon aurifrons
CAGGCCGCGCCGGGCCCCCCCCCAAGCGCCGCGGGAACCCCGCACGCAGCGCCCGCACTGCCTCAGACACAAAACCGCCCTCCCGGCAGCGGAAGTCCCGCCCCCCGCGCCCGCAGGCGGGGCGCTGGTTGGGCGGTGCTGCTCGAGGGGCGGGGCGTGCGATACCGCTCCGCGCTCCGATTGGTGGGAGGCAACGCCTGTCTCGCCGCCACTTCGCGGGGCTGGCCGCGCTCCGCGGTAGCCCGGCAGCCGGAAGGTCGGCGGCGGACGAGCGGCGTTAGCGAGCGCGGAGGGCACGGCTCCGGGCACGGCTCCGGGCACGGCTCCGGGCACGGCGGGGACAGCTCCGGCACCGGCTCCCTCCTCTTCGCAGGGCCCCCAAGGGCACCGCCGCCCTCCTCCCGCCGCGCAGCCGGAGCTCCCCGGCCCCACTGCCTCGTACCGGCGCGCTCCATAAGCGCCGGCTCTCGACTGCAGTCACCACATAAACCTCCCCGATGGCACGGACGTAGCCGCTGGCTGACGAACCAAATCTGTGCTTCCGATGTATAAGGTAGGGAAAGGGAAAAGTTGGAGCTGGAAAAGTGGTTCTTTTCTGTCATCCAATCTAAACCAAACGCAACCAAACCTATAAAAGGCGCAAGAAGTGAGGGGGAAAGACATTCTTACTGATCTGTGGGGTAAGATACTGGTTCTGGAAGCACCGTGACCTCTGTAATGTAGGCAGCAGATGCTGCTGACAGAGCTGCATGAGCAGCTGTAAAGGGAAAAGGATTTCATCTTCCTGAATAGAGGAATTTATGTACAAACAGGAAAAAAGGTTTTATAGACTAAAACCACTTCAAAGCGTGGAAGCCTGGATGCAGAACAATGAACTGTGCTAAATCACACACACATAAAATAGCTTTGGAAGAGACTCCTCCAGCCCTTGGCCATGGGATGATCCTGCTCCACATAGCAGACATCTTACAATGTGCTCTGCTGGCTTCCCACGAGGAGTCTGAAACACCAAAATCCCTCTTGTTCAGGCAGTCCTTGCAGTACCAAACACAGAATAAACCTGGAGGGCCAGGAGCAGTTCTGCCTCTTGTCTCACACTTACTGCTGGTGCCCTCAGGCAATCACTTTCTTTTTCACCCTGGGACACAACCACAGTGCACGCCCCTGAGGACACCAGTGCCAGGAGCCCCCTGCTCCAGTGGGAAGGAGGTGGAAACAAGTTACCCACAGCCCAAGAAGCAGTTAGCAACCAGCAAAGAGACTGAAAAAAGCAAGATGCCAATGCTTGTACCAGCCCCTGGCCATGGTACCTGGGATGTGCCTGCCTCAACACCCTCCTGGCAATACTCACCCAGATAGTCCCTTGGTTTTGGGAAAGGGAAAACACCAGAAGGCTGACAGCGATCTCCGAGCTCCAATTCACAAGCTTTCTAGGCTTAGTTTTGTATTGGGTAGAAACAATGGGTGATGAACTGGCCACAACCCCCATTCCCCATCTCCCTGCACCACTAGGGGAAGGTGGTGGAGAAAATCAGGAGCAAAGTTAAACCTAGGAAGAAGGGAGGGGTAGGGGGAAGGCGTTTTAAGATTTGGGTTTATTTCTTGTTTTCCCACTGATTTGATGGGTAAAATAAATTAAGCCGATTTCCCCAAGTCGAGTCTGTGATGGAAGCTGCTGAGTGATCTCTCCCTGTTTTTATCTCGACCCATGAGCCTTGTGTTTTATTTTCTCTCCCTTGTCCAGATGAGGAGATAAGAGCAGCTTTGGTGGGCACCTGGTGTCCAGCCAGGGTTAACCCACCACAATTATCTCAAACCAAGCAGGAGGCTGAGGACATCTTACAGAAGGAGTCTCCTGCCATTCAGAATGCTAAAAGCACAGACTGCAGGGACAAATGATAATGGCTGCCAGTAGATAAAAGGAACACGCTCAAACATGCAGGCCTTGCTCCTGTCCCCATGAGGAGATTCTGCAGGTGCTCCCTGGACTATTCTGTGGGAAGCTGGCTGGAAACATTGGCGTGTCAGTATTTCATCTTGGGCTGCAACCTCTGAGCCTATGCAAACAAGAGGACTGTAAGTTGCTTTGCAATGCCGACTCAAAGGCAAGTCCCTGGTTTTGTCAGTGTTTGCTAATTCAGTGCTGAGAACCCCCAGCTCCAGCTAACACAATGACACCTTGTTCAGCCTTTCAGAAATAAAAAGAAAGGTGCATGGAGGTGTTTGTGTAATTGCACTTTATTCCAGCACATTTATCCTTATGGGAACCTCAAGATTTCACAGTCTGCTAGTCCAGAACTAGCTTGCTGTGAAATAAACGGCCTCATAGAGGCAATCTTTATTAGGTATCTATCACTAACCCAATCCAATAATTCCTGGTGGGAGCTGCAATGAAGTGAGAAACAGTGTTTCATAAACCCATCATCACCCAGGCAGCTTTAGTGCTGTAGAAGCAGTAATGTCTTGCTCAGCCAAGGCAGCCCCCTAAGCAAATGAGGGGAACCTGCACAGGCCTTTAAATTTGAGCTGGAGCAGCACTATCCCCTAAAGACAGGCCTGCAATGTAGCTGTCACCTGGAACTTACTGGTTTAATGGAGTTATTTGGGGTTCCTGGGACAGAAGTGCCATCTCCCAGAAGGTCTTTGCTGCCAAAGATGTCCTGGGAAGAAGCCTTTTGTATTGTTTTTTTACCTCCAGTCTGGAATCAGACCATTTCCAGTGTCTGTCCCTTGAGGACCAATGCAAACACTGCCCTAGCACCATACCCCAGCCTCACACACTGCAGTGTCTTTTTAGGGTGGCACATATTAAACTTGCTAAAACACTTACACTGTTCCAGCTTTTGGCACATCCTCCCCTTGGGAAATGGTCCCGTGGCCAAGAATCACAGCATTATCTTCCCTTGGGATCACATTTCTATCATAGAATCAACCAGGTTGGAAAAGACCTCTAAGATCAACCTTGCAGCTGACTGCTGCTGCCCCCGGAAAGAGCTTTTTCCCTTCCTTTCCCTTTCCACCTGCTGACTTTCCCACATGCACATTTTCCCATGTGCTGTTGTTTCTCTCATTCCACAGTTTTTCACCCCATGGAGTTAAGTGAGGTGCACCAGGAAGGCCGCAGCAGAAATAGTGACAGCAGAAAGTGCTAAGGGTCCCAATGGGGAAAGTAGAGCCATGAGCAGCCCGTAAACCTACCTGAACAACAGCTCTCCCTGCAATTAAGATCAGAACACAAAGAGGGCAGCGAGTGGTTAAAACCCCTCACCTGCAAACCAAGGGGTAGGATGGATCTTCAGCAGTTGCTCTGAGGCAGATACCATGAGAAAGAAGGATGACAGCTTCACCCCTAGACCATAGGAACGGGTAGTTCAGACAAGACACATGTATAAGCTGAGGTCATTTTAACATCTTATGCTCCTGGCCACGTATCTCAGCAGTAAACACACAAATTGCCTTTGAGAAAAGTTTCCTGTGCTGCTTTGCATACATGGTTGATGGTAGACTCGGGGAGGGAATGTCCCTGGCGAGATGAGGCTCTGGGAAGGACAGCAGGACCATGGCTCTGAGAAAAAGCAAATGGTCACTGGCCAGGCATGACGGTGCTTGGTGGAGGACAAGACTGCCTGAGTCCCTTGCCTGGAGTACTCACCCACAGGGAGCAGCCGCCAGCTACACTCAAAGCTGCTCCCTATAGAAAACTAGCTGTGGCTTTGACCACGAGGCACTCACCATAGCAGATGATGCTCCAGTACTGTGTCATCTGCAACTGTTTCAACCTCAGGGATTTTTACTTAGCTGCTAATTAACACAAACTGATAATCAATAGTTAAATTACTGAGAAAAAAGAACATGTATACTGAAGTAAATACCTTTGCTCTTTCTTTTGGCTAAGTTTATTCTGCTCCTCTGTGCCCTACCAACAAGGACTGTCCATGGCCATCATCTCTCAGGGGTGTCCTACCTCAACACAATCACCCACCATGGCTACAGTCCCTTTGGGAATGCACCCTTGGGCATGGAACACTCCCTTGCACAAGCCTATCTCCCTCCTAATCTCCTCCAGCCTTATCCACATCTTATATTTCTCCTCACGTGTCTCCTCCCCTCATGGCTGTGGCTCTTTAAACTTGTCTGAGTTGAAGTTCTGCAGGGTCCTTTGATGGGCTGGAGCTTTGGGGCACGATGGGTTGATCCCAGTGGCCCCTTAAGCAACTGTGAGGGACAGACACAGAGGTGCCCACAGGCATCTCTGCAGCCCCAGCTGGCTGTGTCTGCCTTGGACATGACCACAGTAAACCCTGCAATTATACCTGATGCGAAGGGCAGCCGGGAAAGATGCTTCCTGGGGGGATAAAGGAGAGCAGACCCTTATGTGGCAGGAAGGCTGTGCTGGGGAAGCACCAGACCAGGGTAACCGAGTTTACTGTCCTAAGAAGCAGAGAGAAGGGAAATCAATCACTGGAGCAAACCAGGCAGGGACAGTCATTTTGGCATACACAGCTTTCAGAAAACACATTAAAAATTTATTTTAAATATATTATAAAAGGAAGTCCATTCAACTTTAAAAACACTAGGCATTCTATCCATGATTCCCAGTTTATGAAAGCTACTACATTAAAGTGCTACAAGTCCTTTACCACCCCCAGATATTAGGCTGCTTGTCCTAATATGCACAAAATAAATACACACTGATTCAAGAGGCACCATCCAGTTTTACAGATAAAACGCATGCAGTACAAGGAATAGACAAACCTATCACCAAGATCCTGGAGAATGCATTTTGAAGCCAATTCCTTTCTCCACCCTAGAGGCTACAGCTATTTGTTACTGTTATCGCAATGTTTTAATCTATTAGTTCTATCAGTTTTCATCTTGTTTTGTGGGTGAAGTTCACATCTGCTTGCTCACTAATCAGGATTAGGACTTTAGAGTTGGACTAGTAGATTTAAGACCACATAGATCCAGTGGCTTTATAATGGCCTTTGGGACTGTTTGTGATTTCTGATTTGGATACTCAGAAAGTAAAATGCAGGATCTTGCATGCTGGTGAAATGCATGAGCCTTCACCATGAGGTGGAACATCCAACAGCTAACCAAGACATCCCCTGGTCTAGCTTTGGTTGTTACAGCGTACCAAGAAGAAACTGCCATCCTGTCCAAGTCTTCCTACTAGGAGTGACATCCCCCTTCCCGGAGTCATTACTGGTATTGATTTAACAAAGGAAACCCCAGAGCTTTAGAATTACTGTTGTTCACACAGATTTTGCACTTAAAAGTTGGACATATTAGAAAACACAAACACAAACACGGCACAAGTCAAGCTTTCTCTAACATCCTTACCTCACAACCCCTTTCCCTCTCCTCTCTTGTCCAGCAAGGCACTAGGAAATGGTTCAAGTTTAAGCATTTGCTGTACATTTACATTTTAAAAGGCACATCTTTATTTTAATGATGCTGAATTCCCCTTTCAGTAAGGCTCAGACTTTCTTCTGTTGCGATGTGGAAAAGAAAGTTAATTTCCCAGGCATGAAAAAGCCAGCTTGCACACATCAGAGCCCCAAACTTATTACTCTGTTTGTAGGCCTGAGAGATTAGCACCAGTATAAATCAACAACAGCTTCAAGAACAAATCAAAGTATTATCATGCAACATAACACACATCCAGGGATCCCCCTGTTGTCTGAGATCCTGATACTTAAAAGCAGCAGAATTTATGCAGCCATGGAGAGAGGGGTATTTGAATGCTTTTGGGGGGAAAGATAGGAAAACATTTATTTTGCATATTCAATCTCCAGTCTTGACTTGCATGCAGATGTGAAGATTCACTTATGTGTTCATGCTTTAGCAATCTGGCTTATAAATAACCAAAAGTAATTGGAATAATTAACCAGTAAAGGCTCAATTAAAGATGTAGATGATGAAATACAGCCTCTATTTCTCAATCAGTGGATGGCTGGTTATATTAAGTCTTCTTATTAGTCAGCAAAGCCTCTAGGGTATTGAAAAGTATAATTAATGTAAATAAATTAATAGCTCAAAGCCCAGTGAGCCAGTCAGAATTGGTGAGGCACTGATCACACTCAGATCCCAAACCATCAGAGAACAGATCAGATGAACCGTACTGAGAAGGACCCAGGAGGACCACTCTCACTGAAGCTCCCGTTTCCATGCACTGGTGGTTGGTTTTGACAACACGAATTGCCTCAACAATTATCTAATCTTTCAGTGCGAACTGCTAAGAGCTTTTCTTTCTCTCCAAATTAAGATCACTAAGAGGTAAAAGACCTGTTCCTTACCGCAGCTCTCTCTGAAGCAAGCGCCCAGGAAGCCAGATAGCAAGGACTCTCTTCACCAGGTGAGCCCAAGTACAAAGCAAGCCATGCATTTCTCAAACAGAAGCTAATCCTCTCATTAGGAAACTAAGACACAGTTGCAAGCTGCAAGCAGAATGACCTACAGACCATTCCTATAATCTGCTGTTTGTGTCCCACTTTTAAACTAGCACTGTTCATGGACAGCTTCTTATTCCACAGGTATTAAAACATTCATAAAGACACCTAGTCAGACCATCTAGTGATCCATAGTCAGCACTACTAGACTAATGACAGCATTAATAACTTAAGGAAAGCAACAGACACAAAGCACTGGGTGGTGCTTCTGTCTCCCACAGAAATGAAAAGGGATCCTACCATATTGTAGTTACCGAGAACATAAGATGTCAACTCTGATGATGCTGGCCCCACTTCCATAGCAATACTGCTGCACAACTATCACAAGCGAAGCCTAGAGCCTTTTTTCACTTTCAAAATGTTAGATACCAATGCATTTAGCAAGCCTGGTCTCAGCTGTAATGCAGTAGCCGTGCTGCCCTTGCTTTGTGAATGCATGTACCAGGTAAGTCAGCGTGTGGCCTCAGCTGTGAGGATGAGAGGTGAGAATGATTTGAGCCTCACAGTCAACACATCAGGCTTGAGAGGCAGAGAGTTGTGTCCTAGTTTGCTCACAGGGGACAGACACAGGGCTACATGGCCTCAAAGACATCTGAAACATGGGCAATGGTCCTACAATTGGCAACATCAGAAAGTGCTCCCTTCTGGAGCACTGCAGAGGGAGCCAGCCTGCTTGTTTCTTGACAGTAGGCAGAAATCTCTTTGACTTCACATAAGATTGACACCCTACCTGGGATGAGATTATTCTGGTTCAGTGTCTGGCACATCCTGCAGCCAAACCAGATGGGTAACACCTTGCACAGCTAACTGAAGGTCAGGGTACCAGTGAAACGGGCCCATCAATCCCACATCTCTGCTTAAGCAAACAGATTTCCAGTCACAGGAAACTGTACAGTGCTGTGGATGCTGGGAAAAGAGGAGGGATAAACAGAGCAAGCCTAAAACTCTAGTGACCATAGGACTCACCACTGCAACAAGCTGCACATTGATGAACAAATGGATAAAGACCAACAGCTAATTTCAGCCCTGACTTAATTATCCTGAACTAATCTGCTCACACCAACTGTGAATTAAGTTAGCTTTCAAACCTCTAAAGGAAAAATGGAAGTTGCCTTCATGTAATTGATTAAACTCTGAAAAGCTCCAGGGGTGTCCATGCTAAAAAGTTTCTGAATGAGAGGCAAATTTGGAACCTGATATTCAAAGGCTCTTGGCAAAAATCTTCACCTCTAAGAACTGTGCTTACTTCATACCCCTCTGCTCATCTTTCACCTTGAAGATCTAACAGTGAGTGACAAACTGGCTGCAAAGTGAATGGACCAGAAACCCAGATTCTTCATTGCTAATAACTACAGCACTGTTTCCAACACCTGGCTGCACTTCCACTGGAGCTCTTTATTTTATCAGAGCTGTGATTCAGAAAGTGATAATACTCAACTGATTGAAATATATTTTGGTTTAGGGCAAGAAAATAAATCATTCAATATTCTGATAGCCTTTTTTTTTTTTTTTATGAGAGGATTAAATCTTCAAGATTTTACTTATATGGGCTTTGGAAGATAAAAGCACCTCTGTGGGAACGCTTCAGCAAGTGGTACAGAATCATAGAACCAATCAGGTTGAAAAAGACCTTTAAGATCATCAAATGCAACCACTAACCCAGGACTGCAAAGGCCACCACTAAACCGTGTCACTAAGGACAAACTGATCTCCCATTATGGCTACTCCTCACGATCAACACTCACAGCCACCCCTCATCTGCCCCCCATAGTGACCCACGCTGTATACCTGCCACCCCTACTCCTCATGTCCAGCCCTCACATCCCACGGCTGTCCTTGCTCTCCCCTCACGATCTCTCCTTATGGCCACCCCTTCTTTCTCCCCAATGATCTTCCCTCATGGCCACCCTTTTTGCAGCTACAAAAAGTCCTGGAGGGTCCTGGATAACAAAATCCTTTAACACCAGACCCGGGTAGGAAATAAAGCAGACAAAAAGCAGTTTGAATCACATTCAGACTCCTCTAAAATCAGAGTTTCAGTTCAGTCTCAGCACAGAAGTGGTTCTTGCAAAGCCTTTAACATTCCACCATCCCCAGAAGAGAAGGATGCAGCATCTTCACAATAAAGCCTGGCCTGCTAGTTAACCTCCTCCTGAGAGTCTCCCTTTTACCTTCATTCACTGTTTAAAAAAAAGTACTCTTAAAAAAAGTTTTTGTAACCCTCCCCAGTAAAAACTAGAATTGTAAAATATATATATATGTATGTATTTCCTCAGTCTCTTAAAGATCAAGATTTCTGTTGAATTTTTCCAAGATGGTTGAGTTTGTATGTTCAAATATCCACTGCTGTGTTGGAGATGAGGGATTGCAGCTACTCATAAAGATCTTTCGGTCACTCTCACTGCAGTCCATACAGCTGCTGCTCACTGGATGGTAGAGGGTCTTGTCCTGGAGAAGAGAAAAGTGATGTGAGGTTGCTGAGCAGAGAAGCAAAGCTGATTTAAAATCAACACAAGAAAACCAAGGTATTTTCTCACTTAGATGTACCTGAACAAGCTGTTCCACACCAAACTAGTTGGCAAGTGTCAAGATGCATTCCCACCCCTTGCAACAGCATCCCTCCCATCTCACACCTCCACTGGGATGGTCTAAAGCTCAGTCTGAAACCAGGTTCTCCCGCCTGCAGTGCAGTCACTGCTGCAGTTGCTCCTGACACTATTCATATGGATTACAAGGACAGAGCATTTATTCAAGAACTTCCTTACCTGTTGCCCACAAAAGTGCTTCTTAATAGGAGGATGAATAAATCCTTATCTACTTTTGGCATGTGTTCAGAACAAACCAATAAACACAGCACACCTCTTGCCAAACAGGTTTTGCAAGGGTACTGCATCACCTTACTGCCAGCGGTGGACAGAACTGCAAGGACAGTGCCCTGCTTGGCAAGCCCTGGAGAAGCAGTCCTCACCATTTCTAACCAGTGGAACAGGGGAGCCACCTCTTTCTAAGCAAGGATAATTAAGGGCACAATGACAACAGATTGTTTCTTATCGCAGCTGCACAAAGAGAAGGAATAAAACAGGAGTGGTGACATTTTAAGGAAAATTGCCTGTAGGCATTGAAGTTGACACTTTAAATGAGAACACACTCACTTTTCGGTATCTCCAGAGCTGGTTCCCCTTCATTCCATGACAGTCATAGAGGGTCACAGGGCTGCTGTGGGAAATAGCATCAAAACAGAACTTCTTGGTGTGCTGAGGATCCCCAGGACGGATGTCTTCTCTCCAGCTGAAGGTGAATACCTGCCAGGACAAACAGGACCCTCAGGGTGGCTGGTGCTGGGCCTGGTGCTTTCACCAGCAGAATGACAGTATCTGATAGAGAAAAACCACTTCCACCTCTGGGGACAGGGAGTGCTGAGTAGGGGAGGCTAACAGTTACCTTGTGGACTGCCACACAGCATGCTAAATGAGACTGTGCTGCTGCAAACAGCCATGCTAGTTAGCTTGGGTACTAATAGCAGCCTAGAATGTCTCTGCAATGCAGACATACATCATGGATTAAGTGAGCAGCTGACCAATTACAGCCTTTCACAGCTAGCAAAAAAGGCAGAGAGCTACAGGAGCTCAGAGTTAACACTGGCAGTAAACACCTACATCTGCACAGAGAGCCTGCAGTCACCTTGGGAAGAGACTGTCCCACGTCTTCTGGGACAAGAGACCAGGAGCCCACAGCTCCCCACCCCACCCCAGAAGGGCAAACACTCGGGCAGTGATTCCTGGGGCTCTCTTCCACTGAACCTGCAATGATCTTTTTCAGGTGAAATTAAAGGAGGGTTACTACAGAAGAGAAGGGTTTTTAGCTCTAGCAATAAGGCACAACCCATGCTTGGCAGTGCAATGGCCTTTATGAGAACTGCCAGATGACAGCACACGTGGCTTGGAAATCCCTGAACCGCAGGATTGAACCATGGGCAAAGAGTTGGTGAAGTACCACCACGTAACATGGCTCTGCTCCTTGCCCTGCCCCTTTGACACGAGCTTTTGGCCACGGTTTGACACAGCAGAGTGCTCTATAACTGCACCCTCTGTCTGACAAGCATGGCTTGGCTAAAGACATGTTTTAAGCATCACAGGACTAAATTCCACAACTTGTTTAAAGGCAGGCACTGGTGTCAACCTTTTGCTTCGTGCTTTGACAAGAACAGCACCTCTGGCAAGGGTGAAAGTGCCCTCTTGTGACCAGCACCAGCCAACGTGGTTCTGGCCAGCACACCTCCCTGCCAGTGCCTGAGGGGAAGGGCTGTTCTGTGGGCTCCTTTTGGAGCAACGTGGAAGGATGGTCCTCTCCTCAAGAGCTGTCTCATAGGGCAGTAAGACAGACTGCTAATGAACAGGTTAATACCAAGAACTTTTGCCACAGTTCTTGTTCCTGTGTCTCTTTTAAATCTCCCTTGCAAAAAGAAATTACCACAATCATTTAGACTCAACACTACACAGAAGTTCAACCACATTATGCTCCTAAACACTAATTGTTCAAGATCCTCCTCAGGGAACAGAGGCTTAGTTTTGGACTGCCTGAGTAAATTGTTTTCATTTCGAGCGTTCGTGCATCAGAACTGATATGCAACAACCCTTTGTCTCCTACCACTGAAGCCATTCCCCTGAAGAGTTATGCATGGCTCTGTAATAGAGGCATTGTTTTCTTGAGCTTTTCTCAGCTCAGCTGCCACAGTTTAGACAAACTAATATTTCCCTCCCTTTTCTTACAATAAAGCTGTCATTTCTGGCACCTTATATGTTGAGAGGGTGAATCTATAGCCTGGCCGGTTTCATCTCTCTCCAGCAATGGTTGGGTGTTTATAATGCATTTGCCTCCTGTCAGAAGGATGATAGTAAGCAGTTATTGAATGCTCCTGCAGGTTCATTAATATGCATGATGCTCCTCCATCACTTCTCCCAGCACAACCTTTGAAGTTAATATTCACTTTGTTACATATTACAGATGCCTTGTTACTGGTTTATTATTTTGGCATATTGTTTTCTTGTGCTCCCTTTTGTTCGCTCCCAGAACCTCAAAGAGGAGGTGAAAGCGCTGCACAAAGCCTATCAGGCTCCAGACCCAGCCACAAACACAAACCACATCCTGCTACAAGCCCACCAAGTACAATTCACATGAGCCTTGGGGTGCAGAGCATCCTCCCTTCACCTGACATTGTTCTGCAATGATGTTTCTTCTCTAACATTCATCATTTGTTCTTATAACTTCTCCCTCCCCAGATTTATTTAGGGACTGATGATTTATCAAAGGGACCGTTACCTGCACGTTGTTCCATGCTGCCTCTCCTCTGTCCTTCACACAGTTTTCTAGCCTCAGTGGGGATCCCAGGGCTCCGTGCTTAGTATCCACACACAGTCCGGTTCCTACATTGCGTATCTGAAATAGTAAGTTCGGCACTGAATCTCCTTATCTTACCAAGTGATAGGAAAGAAGGCTTAAATTGCTTTAAATAGTGTCAGTATTTGTACGAGGACAGCTTTAAGATTCCTCGCTTCACCACGTGTCTGAGCTGGCAGATGACAGCACAGCAGTTCAAAAAATGGAGGTATAGAAACCTCCAGGACACAGCAAAACCCATTAGCTACAGGACTGCAAAGCCCACTACGTAGTTGTGCGTAATAATCCACGACCTCACTCCTGGGGCAATTCTTTCCCCAGAACACAGCTGACTTCCAAGAACAGGGATGGTTTTCCTGGCTTTCAGATGGGAAAGCTAAGGAGCAGAGTAACTAACGCAGTTGTGTAGCCTTTGGAAATACTACTGCTCAGCTGCTGCCTCTCTCTAGCCCTCCCTGTTGGCATGTTCTGCCTTCTACAAAGCACACAACATGCAGACAAGCCAAATCTCTATTCTCTCTGTAGCTGTGCACTGATAGAAACAGCTGCCTAACTGCCTTCTTTGATCAGGCCAGTGTAATGGTAGAGGAGTTGTGGTCTTTGAAACACACGGAGCAGGATCTTTAAACACTCACTTGCCACCTAACAGCAAACTGCTTCCTGGAGCCCAGGGGCAAAGCAACCTTAAAGCAACCTGCAGGCTGTTTGCCCACAGCAGACTGCAGAGCAGAGACTTGCCTCTCCCCACGCGGCTGCTGGAGGCTCCACTGGTGGGTAGAACTTCGGCAAGTCCCACGCGACCTCAGTCATGAACCACTTGAAGCTTTTGCAGTTGAGGTTGTTGCGGAGCTCCTTCTGAGCCGCGACGTCCCCGGCAGAGAGGTGCCGGTACTCCGGTCTGCGCTGGTAGATGTACTCTGCGTACTCATCCATCCACACCTCTGCCACCCGCTTCAAGTTCTGTGTGGGTAAGAGCCACGTGTGAAAACCAGAGGGAAAAGCACCTGAGAATGCTCTGTGCAAGCTGCTGACATTAGCATTCAGAACAGCTCTGCGGCTTGTGCTCGGAAAGGATTCTCATGCACATCCACTCTTTCTGCCCAGCTTCAGGATGAAGATTATTTTTATTATTCTCTAGTTCCAAGGGACTTTTTGAAACCTATTTTTAGTTGAGGTCAAAACAGAATCCTGGCACTTGGCCATTCTATCTAGCTCCTTGTGGCTAAGAAAAACAACATTAATCAAAGGCTTTCCTCTTTCTTTCTTTCTGTGAAGAAGCTAGTCACAAAATGACGCTGGTAAATACCACTGGACATTCAAAGGTCCCTGGCAAAAAGCTGCTTTCTTAAATCCTTTTTATTGCATCTTCTAGCCCATCTAGGAATGGGATTTGCTGTACTCCCTTCTGGAAAGCTTCAGTTCTCAATACTTTCTTACCACTGTTGTTCAGTTTTCTTGGGTAAAAAGCTGTTTAAGAGAAACTCTGAGATACCACAGCAATACAGAACTTTCAGGTGATGACCTCTCAGAACAGAGCAAAGGGCTTTACCTCCTAGCAGCAGCGTATTTCCCTTATCACTGTAAAGCTTAACCACAGTGCAATTCCAAGCCAGCAATGAATACTTCTCTGTTGAGATACCCACCCTACTGTTCTTTACAACACACTCAAGAGATTGTTGGACCTTGGACTGTTCTCTGGCAACAACAGGCACATTGTTGGTGACCCAGCAGCACTGCCCACCTTGCATAAGTACAGTCAGTCCGGCAATGGCCATTTACTGCTGAGGACACTGAGAATGAGCAGTGTGCTGACCCTCCCCCAAATACAGCCTACATACAACTTAAGGTGACTGTATGATCTTAGATGCCAAGAGACAGCCTCTCCTACACCCTTCTGCCATCCTCTTCCAGCACTGTGAGTATGCAAGAGCCAAATACTGAATCAAAAGAAATACAGCTCCTTCCTGAAGGGATGGCACAGAGAGGAGAGCACTCTATCGCTCTGACAGGTCATTGCTGGGCTGAGTAATAAATCCAAATCTGTAACTAGGGTGATGCCATTAAACAGGGAAGCATTTTAACACTGTGCAAGCCACAAGCCTGCAGAACAGCAGGGCACATCTTACCATTTTACTTACGCAGCCTTCCTGCTCCTATGATTTTCTGCTCCCACCAGAGGGCAATGCAATCCCTTCCTAATTTGGAAATTAACTGGAGAGATCTAATGCATGTAGGCAACAGCTCTTTCCTCTTTGGGCTACACTAGATTAAGAAATAGGATGGCACAAAGCAGTCTATTGTGGAAAATTACAGCTTGCCCATTCAGTGGTCTGTGATGCTTGAAGCTGAGCTGTCTTTCAAGCTCCAAAACATGATCACCTCAATGAAGCCTGCTGCTCCTGGGGAGCACAGCTATAAAATGGCCAAAGTATTATACATATAAAGCCATATCTCATTTTTATTGGCGATTCCATAGCCAGTGCCTGATTGCAAAAGTCCATTCCCAATACCCAGCAATGGCTGATGTCTCGAGCATAGAGCTGCCTTCACATGAGCCTACAGCTCCTGGGCACTCTTCCCTTTGTGATACATATCTACCACTGCAATACTGCTCAATTTGACCACCACACAAGCACAATTTATAGACTACAAAGCCTACATTTGCCTCCCATTGTGGGGTGAGAGGAGACAACAGCACAGTCAATTGCAGTCAGACATCTGTCATGAGTAATGCCATTATCACTTACTCTGGCCAGGCTTACTCCTGTTGGAACCTTGTATGGAACGTATTTTCTATAGATATGACCAACTCTAGAGCAAGGGATGTCCTCCATGCGACCTCCACACATCCATACCTGTGGAACAGCAGAGATACAGTTTCAGTCTTGACTATATAGAGAAAAATGAAGAACAAAAACCACTTTCAAGTCAAGAAAAAGCTTAACCCAGATTTTTTACTTTCAAGTACACCCTCTCCCAGACAACCTCCCCTTCTTGCTTTAGTCTTAAATCCTATAACTACCTGCTTAGAGCCATGCAGCAAGCCTTGGTTTAGCACAAGTGCTATCAAGCCCAATAGTCAAACAGTTCAATTTTGCATTCTTTAGAGAAAGGGACAGAAACAAAAAACCACCCAGAAAATAGCACACAGCACACTTTAAATTGATATACGTTATTACAGCAATAGTAACCACTCTAGTTAAACTGGACTGCCATACAAGACCTGGGTGTAGGCTGTGTAGAAGGGAGATCACCTCTATAGTACAGGTCCTGTGCTATGCAAGACACTCCAGGGAATTCAGAAGCCTGTTCAAGTGCCAGAAAGCAAAAGAAACTACTGCGTTTTCCTGTGGTTATCGCTGTTTTCAGATGGTTTCATTGCTGACATAAACTCACTGCTTTGCAGCCTTACAATTAAGTGGAAATCCCTGCCTGGTGAAAACATAATTAGCTTCAAGAAAGCCCTCAAAGTCACTGCAGCACACTGCTAGTTGAGAAAGACTACCTTGATGCTTGGTTAATGTCTAGATTTGGGCCCAGAAGTTTCTTTTCCCACCCGGGAAGATTTCATTCTTTGCCATCACAGTGCAACAACCTTCTTTTATTCCTTATTTATGTCACGGATGTAATAGTTTTGTCCAAAGGAGATGTTTCATGAATCAGCCAATCTAATTCATTAGATCTAAGAATTACATTCATATGTGCTTCCCAGAGATATCTAATGAATACTTAAAAGGTACCCTTCAGTATGCAAAACAACCGACTTACTGAAGTCTTGAAGCACAACACTGTCTTGCCCTTCAATTTGTCCCCAGATCTTATGTTAATGCCCCGAAGGCTGCACTATTTAAGGAGGTCTGCTGGAGCTGCAGGCTGATGCGGCGTTCCTGATCCCTCCATTCACTGTGGCTAATTTGAGCCACCGCAGTTCATTGTACAATGAGCTTAGTCAACAGCTTCACACATTGCAGGCAATTCCATTAATATTCGACAGCAACAATATTAAATACTTAGCTCAGAAGAGAAATATTTGGCCAAGGCTGCTGCATAATTATTAGCTCTGACACTAAAGTCCTCTGGAATTTCAGCTCTGTCTACTGGCCCTAATAATTATAGTCATTTGCTGACTGCGTATAACTTAATGGAGGTTGGTTACTCTCAGTTAGGGGGATATTTTTCACAGGCAACTTCTAAAGTTCAAGGTACTTAATAACACGCCGTTATAGTGAGAGACAAGAAGGAAGTTGACAAACACTTCTTCTACAGAATTTCATTCCTTTTGTCCCTGCTGTGTCTCAAGAAGCTGGTACAGAAGAGATGAAGACCAGAAAAGAAACTAGCACCCGGCGGTTTTGAAGTTGCCAGGGGAATTAGAAATGCCACTTATGCTGTAGCTGCTGTGCTTTTTGCTGCAGAGGGCCACAGTGCGATTTCTCTGCTATGGAATTAACAGATAGACTGAGAAAACAAGAGTTTGGGGACGCTTTCTATGACAGAAATGGTTTCTGCAAGAGCTGCAACAGATCTGGGAGCTATAAAAGACTGCAGGAATAGCTGAAGGACCCTAGAGCTCAGCTGCACAGACACACACTCCTCAGCAACCCACATTTGGAGCCTGTGCACTGCACCCTGCATCGAGAAAGCCTTATCTGTGGACATGCAGCGGCATTTTAGTCCAACACAGAATATGCAAACAGCAGCTTGTGATCCTTGCTGCCTCGCCTGCCCCTGATCTCTAAGGAAAGGCTTTCAGCAGGCCACATCGAATACACATCTCTGAAAACACGGCTTCCCTCCTGTGAGAAACAGACCCCTGCAGTCAGTGTGCAGCTAGAGAGAACACTGTCCTTGCACTGCAGATCTTGTGAAGCAATGCTGAGCAGTACGCTGGAGGGGCAGCGGCTATGGGAAGCGCGATACACCTGACGCTATGTTGGGCCAGGAGTTCCAAGCAGGTACAAGACTCCAGGCACAGAAGACAACGTTACATGAACACATGTAAAGACATGATAAAAAAAGCTTCTTAACTGAGCTACAGAACAAGTACAATCCCAGTTTTACATGCTCTTTCTAATCTTGCTTTAAAATATTTACTCCCAAATGATGCTGTGATTACCGGTGCTGCATGGAGGCAACAGGAAGCTTCCTAATTCCTGCTAGCAGAGCTCAGTGACCCTTTCAAGGTACTTTGCCAACTCACTGCCTTTTTACCGCTGTCTTATGCTGTGACAGTCTAACACTTACAGTACAAATCTAATTTTAAAAGCATGCCTTCCATTCATTCATTGCTGCTTTGATTTATTTTATTAGTGAGCTTCTTTGTGTGGTGACAGAACTCATTACAACCTCCATAAAGACAATTACCAGTCCTTATCTATAAAACTGGAAGAAGGGTGGAGAGGGAAAGAGCGTGACATGCATTGGTAAAACACAGCTAACAAAAGCACTGGAAAGTTAAAGGTCAGGTGAATCACATCCAGAGGTCTGTCAAGGAGTAACTGCGAGTGAAGCAAACCCAAAATAGCTGAGAGGATGCTTCCACTCAGTGATATTTGGTTGATTTCAAACAAGAGTACAGCTCACACCAGAACTTACACTGCTAAAAACACAGCTTTGTCGAACAGCTGAAACAGCACTGTTCTGTGGGGCAGCACCCTGTGCCTTTATGGTAACGCTGACTGACACTCACTGTGCTCTCCTTAGGCCAGGGGAGCCAGTTTTGTGTTGCTTTACAGCAGGGTGGAGATGGTGCCTCATTTCCCTGGCTGACACGACTACAAACATCACAGCCTGAACTTCACGCGGTTAATCTCAATCAGCCATTTACTAGAATGCCTTAAGAACAGGAATTAAAGCTGGTCAGGCAGACAGTGCTTTATGCAATGATCTAATCAGATCTCATTAAGGGAGAACAGGAAGCTTCTCTTCCTCCTCAGGCACAAGTTTTACCAATCTACATGTTGAGCTAGGAATCTCAGAGCTGACAGATCTGCTACAATTAAGGGAAAGCCTGCCTACACTGAGGTCAACGTGCACACTGCAACAGGTTTTTCTAAGGGCACAATCTCAGCCTAATAAAATAAACATATATGGGAAGTAAAATGACAATACTAGTGATACTACTCCCATCTTCTCAGTGGCCTCGAGAGCTGTAACTCCATATTCATAAAATAACTCAAGAGCTTTTGACTCAGCTAGCATGCTATGAAAGCACAAGATAATATGCCACCAATTCTCCACATGGGAATGTTATGCTGGTCCAGTTCCCTTCCTGCTATTTCAGAAAACATTGTCATGTAAGGCAGCTGAACCTCTCCTCTCAAGCACCCAACACAACAGTGCAGTTGGTGTGTGAACACAATTATCTGGGTATACAAGCTTTGTGGTCTCTGTGATGAGGCAATGCTTCCCAAGAGAGGGAAAACACATAAAGGAAAAAGCCAAGCCTTGAAAAGAAAGCTGCTTCTGCAAGCCACAACAGAAATAAAGACCATGGGATGGAGCAATGGAGAGAAACTGGCTTGTTGGAACACATACTGGAAGGTGGGAGGAAAAGGACACAGCGGATAAGTCAAGGGGGTTCTCTGCATAACAAGGTCAGCGAGAGGATGAAAGCAAGGGCAACCAATAATGCAGGAAAATGATAATCCTCAGTATTGTAAGCATCAGCTATTCTTGCAGCTGGAACTTAACTGCTCTATAAGAGATTAAGGTAGCTCAAAAGGCACTGGGATCTAAGTGTTTGCACAATGCCTGCTCTCACACCATGTATACCAGCAAGGCCCCTCCTTACCGTCTGGAGTATCTGAGAGTAATGACAGCAGTTTCCAGTAATCACCTTCCAGAGAGTGGAGGGGTCCACTTTCCTGCTGCTGCTTGGCAGGAGGCTACTCTGGAGCCTGAACCAAGCACACAGTGTGAACAGAGGCCAAAAACTCAAGTCAATGGTCTGAAACTGATGGCTGCATCACCAGTTAGGGAGAGAGAAGGAAGCCACCCTGTACTGCAGCCGAGAGCCTTAGAACTGAGCAGCATGTGCTGGCTTAAAACAACCACAAAAAAAGCAGCAGGATGCCCAGTCTGTTTCAGTGTAGGCAAACGTGAGCTACTGGGAAGTGGTGTGAGGATGTGCCTGGAATAAGCACTGGAAGCTCACAATCAGCACTAACTTACTATACAACTAGAAACGCTGCCAGAAGTGATCCCTCGGCAGCTGCACCCTGACCACACAGGTGGTCAAAACGTGCATCAGGAATGTGCTGCTGACATGGGCAAAAGAGATGTGTATGCGAACAGAAGCTCCAGAGCACTTGGATCTACTGGAAAATACGTGACATGCTTTATAAAAACCATGTTGGTGCCTTGGGAAAAGGACCTGGAAAAATGCAATGATCTACAATCACCAGAGTAAGTGCAGTGGATGTTCCTATTGCTGAAGCAAGGAGTGATGCCAAGGAGTATTGTCCATTTCTTTCGCCTTACCCTTATCTGTTCTTCTCAGGACAGCTGTCGATATGGCTTGTTTGCATCAAGCCCTCTGCATTTTATGAAGGCTTTACAGTCTCTAGATTACAAGACAAACATTTCTCAAACAGAAATGATCGATCACCTTTTGAGGGATGTTCAGATTCTCATGCTCTGCTCCTGAAGTGCAATGTACAAATAAAGGACTCAGAACTACTCAAGATCTGAGGTAGAAAGTACATCTATATTTATGCATGTGTAAGTCAGAAACATCACTTTTTCCTCTTCTGCTTCCCCATACCCAAAAAAATCAGAGACTGTATATTTAAGGAAGAGGGGCATAAAGCAGCTTAGTGAAGACTGAGTAAGCCAAACAGAAGCCACAAAAATACTGGAAGAGAGGCAACATGATCACAAGTAAAACTGAGCGTAGATAAGTGCTGCACAGGGTAGCATTTACAGGAAGGAAGAGTTTAAATGCTTTACAGATACTGCTCCAAACCAAATGCAATAATCTCAAACAAAATGAAGCGGTTATGAAGGCAGCAGAATGTAGGATTGTGCAGGCACATTGAGAAAAATCAGAGCTATTATTTGTGTTTAGAAGAGGAAAGACATGGCCACTTGGGGTATTCAGATTTGCTTACATCACTGCATAAAGATACAAAAAGACCAGGAAAAACTGTAAGAGAGCAGAGGTATGGAAGTGACTTCCAAAACCAAAAATACCCCTCAGTGGAGTCAACTGAACAGACAAGCTACAGCTGTAGAGTGAGGAGCAGTGGAGAGGAAAGGTAACAAGTGCCACACAGAAAGAGCTGTACACACTTGTTTATCCTTCCTCCAAAATACAAAGGTCAGCATCTGGCAATCCACTGAGATGGATGGTGCTTACAGCACGGATATGAATGGTGCTTACAGCAGGCAGCTCTGCAGAGCAGTTTGCCTGGAGCATCCTGCAAGCAGGGTTCAGGGAGAAGTGAGGCTCACTTGAACAAGGGTAATGCCTGCAACTAAAATGCAAGACTGAAATCTTCCTGTTGCATCTGGTGATGACCTGAGGCAGGAAACCCCCTGAACTGTAGAAGCAGTAGGTTGTAGGCACTGAGCTATTTTGGATATACATAGGTCTAGAGGAGGAAGCAGCACATGCTTTCTTCTTGAATACAGAACAGAGAGATGGATTCCATTTCTAACTGAGAAATTTCTGTTTTAAGGGATTGAGAAGACCCAGAAAACTACAAACCAGCAGTTATGGTTAGAAGGCTTGTTCTAATTTAAAGTTAGCCTACATATTTTGGTTCCTCCAGCATGCTACGTTTTCTAGTGATGTCTGGTGTACGCATTTCATACAAGGAGCAAGGCTTCTATCAATAGAGTTTGATGCATCCTCCAGCTAAAAATATTAGCCGAGGTGCTAAACACTGATGGTTGCTCTGTCAGCTTGCCTTCAGATTGAAAGTTTCTTCTGAGAATGAAGCAGAGCCAGGTGATGACAGAAATACGTATGATCTCAAAACAGAAAGGCAAGAGACTCCTAAATAAACTTCTTTATTTCCCGTCTCTCGGCAACAGAGCCCTGGGTTTTAAAATAAAGGCAGAAACCCTGGAAAGAACAGGTTTCTCTGTACATGGCCCAAAAGAATATGCTTAAGGAAAACAAACCTTACCCCTGGTGAGGCTTGAGAAAGCTGCATCTGATGGAATGGATCAAAGACCAGCAGTACAAAAAGAATACCTGCACCCACAGCTCCCAAGCCAGGAATGGGTTCTTTGTTAAAGGTGTGCTGTCAATCTGGTACCCTTAGAATCTGAATTCCCATTAGATAATAAATAATGTGAAAGCAGGTACCCCACATCTAAAGCCAGAGCTCTAAATTATTTGACAGTGCCTCTAACTACAAAATCTCAGCCTGCTTCTAAAGGTAAAAACGTGGCTCCGAGCTCGCCAGGAAATGTCATAGCTTCATAAATTCTGTGAACAAACCTTCTATTCTTGCAATTCCAGCAGAATTATTACATCTATCAGCCACAGATGAATGTATCAATTTATCTTAATTTCTGAAAATACACTGAGCTTCTTTCAGTTAAAACTTCATTTTTTCCTGTTGCACAATGAAAGAAAAAGGGGGTATTTGCAGAGATTAATTAAAGCCAATTTATCCCTCCATAAATTACCATCTCTGGACTGAAATAAACCACTGTGATTCAGAGAGGATAAGCAAACAGATGAATGAAGTAGTCTTATTTCCTGCAGATCAAGCACTGCGACTGCCTGCTGTGGCATTAGAGACAAAGGGCTTCCCCAGCCACTGTCATCACTCTTAGAAACCAGCATTTCCTAAAAGGGCCAAGGGAAAGGGGCTGAATATTGCCATTGCCTCCCCTGCAGAGAATGACAGTGTTACACGATTTCATCACATGCGATACAAAGAACTGGCTCTAACTGCAATGACAACTCCAAAGAGGATGCCCTCAGCCCTCCCTTCCTGCTACCACTACAGAGAAGGGACCTCTGATGTGACTTTATTACTTCGGGTTTGTTTGTGAGCAAACAATGGCAGAAAAGACTTTGTCTTCAAAACAGTGGCGCTTTTTCCCCATCATTCACTGTACAGTAAGCAGCACAGGGTGGGTATACACGGTAGCACAGCTGGCTGAATATAGCTGAATATGCCTCTGAATTGCGTAGAGGCATTAGGATTTAGCAATCTGTTTTGTAAGAGATCAGCCATGACTCATGTGTCAGGGGAGACATGAGGAATTTTAGCTGCTGAAGCTAAACTGTGCATTATGTTAGCACTGCTACCATCTTCGGGCCCCCTGCAGAGGTCAACCAGCTTAGGTCAGTAGCATCCAGACAGCTATAAGGTTATATATTTAACCTGTGAAAGAGAAACCACACAGCAGCCCAAACATTTTAATGTAGAAGTCTTTACTCAGTTCTCTCTAGACTATGGAAAGGATTCTCATCAGTGAAGAGAAAACTAGCCATCTGCCTTCAGTGGTCTGGGACATCCCAGTGAGTTTCCTAGAACGGATTGCAGAGTGCCACATTCCAAGGTAACACAGGTACCAGAAGTCTTCAGGGGTCACAGTGACTCCTTACTACTGGTATGCAGTTTTGGCTGTCTAACTCTTACTTTAAAGCCCTCAACTGAACAGCTTGGTCAATCAATAAGTGACAACTGTCCCCAAGCCAGGCAGTTAATGATCTGAAGTCATTGCCAGCAACAATGTTGTTATTCCAATTGTTGAGTATTTCTTACAGGGTAATTAATAGTCTCAGTTCCTTGCAGCCAGGAGTCACACAGATTGACTATAGACAGTACGTTACTCTCATCTCTGGGAACTCGAGCTCAGGACTGAGGTATGCAGCTGGGATAACACTGAGCTGCCAGAATCCTCCTCCCCTCAATAAGGAGGGTATTCATCATCTTGCCAGGGTGAGTAGTAAGAAGCCTACAGCCAGAAAGCTCCATACAAGCTGACTTACCCTTGCTGGGAGGAGCGCATGCATCTGAAGCTCTGACCACAGAACAGGGGACACCCCAGCCTAATCATGCTCCAAAACTGACCCTCACAAATGACTGCTCACATCATTGCTGTTTCTTCTGTGTACTACCTTAATTCTCCCAGCTCTTTCACCTTTTAGTCACACGCAAAAGCAAGGACAAAATAGATCATTCACATTCTGCACCTCGGAACAATTCTTACTTTTCAAAACAGAAGTAATTTCCAGAGAACATAGCTCACCTTAAAGGATATTTCATACTGCTCTCCTCCCCATATCTCCAGACCTGCATCATACCCTCCCAGCTCCCAGAACCACTTCCTATCGACTGCAAACAGTCCTCCAGCCATTACAGGAGACCTTAAGGAAAAACCAGACTCCATATTACAAACACATTCAAAGATACAGATCTCTGGCTAAACATTTAAAAAACAAAGCAAGATTTGACAAATATTCTTTTCACCACCCAGTGTTCTGGTGCCTTCGCAGCCCTATCAGAGCATCAAACAGTTGTTTTTGCACAATCTACCACACTTCCCACTTGCAGATGAGGAGGACTGGACCAGGCTCCCTTCAGAACCAGTCAATGCCTCTCCTCCAATAGTCAAGAGTTCACCATTAAGTGACAGGATATAACCTCTCCTACTGGGACCCATATGCTGCACATGGGATGCTCTGTCTCAGCAGCATGAGCAAGTCATTGAGCCTGACCTCAAAAAGTGGTGTTGGGGTTTTTTTTGAGCACTGCATAACTACAAAGGGCAGCAGAACTGTCTCAATGTTGGCAAGCACAGCAACAGCAGGACATAACTTGAGCACAGATTTACTTCTGCAATGCACTGCAATCATCAAAATTGCTGTAATTATACTGCTAGTTTTTCTTCTTCCCCCACCTGGGAATGACATATAAGCCGCCGTTGGTTTGTTGTTTTTGGCAGAGCATTAGAGATACTAAGTTATGTTTGAAAGATTTCAGTAATAAATGACCACATTAAATGCTACACATTACAGTTTTAAATGAAATGTTAACTTCCGTGGGAATTAAGGTAGCAAAAAATAGCAATGAAAAGGAGAGTGTTACAGCTACTACACAATGCATTTCTTTTAGACCAACTAAGCAAACAGCTGCCAAAAAGCAAGTAGCTTAACACCAGCTTCTGACTTTTACTACACTGAGGCGTAAACCAATCCTGTAACAGGGTGTTCTTTTGTTAGCCAGCTCTTAGCACGCTTCATTTCAGTAACTTACTCAAAGGGATCACTGGGATCAAGTTTCTGTAACTCAGGAGGAATAGGGATCCTCTTGTAATACATCTCCCAGTCAAATGCACCTCGCATTGCATCTCCAGCCTGAGTCTCATATCCAAAGTGGTCATGATCAATAACATCAATCATCGGGCAAACGATAGTCTTGCGGTTTCGGGCAATGCGATCTGAAGATTGAAGAAACATGTTAGAAAACCTGCACCAGCTGGTTCTTTTGACCATGAAATTACAGAAGAGAGCATCAAAATACAAAGCTGTCTAAGAATGACATAGTTCCTGTTCTTCCTGGTCATTATTTTGGGCAGATGCTCCAATTAGTATCAATTCATCTGGCATTTCTGCATTGAAATATCCAAGCTTGGACTATTGAGATAAAAACACTAGGTACCCACGCTACAGTGGCCATTACTGTGAGAGTGGTGAGGCACTGGAATAGGCTGCTCAAGGAAGTGGTGAATGCTCCGTCCCTGGCAGTGTTTAAGGCTTGGAACAACATGCTCTAGTGGAAGGTGTCCCTGCTCATGGATGAGCTTAAGGTCCCTTCCAACCCAAACCATTCTGTGATTCTATTATCATCCAGGAGCAGAATAGAAACACACAGGCACACTACCACAGACATCTAAACTGCTGGGCTGAAAGCAGACATCCTGTACTTAGTGAACAGTCCTCATTTTAACGAGCAACCGGAATGTGAACCATTTCTGCACTGATTAAAAACCAGGACAATAACCCATCGCAGCACCTACCTTTAACCACTGTGCCAGTATCTGGCAGGAAACAATCCAGACTAATGACATAACTACTCTCAGCAGGCCCAAAAAATGCAAGTGTACCTCCTCCCCTCAACCTTTTCTTCCAACCAAATAATACAACACAGGATTAATTCCTGCATAAACATCTGGAACTTCTTAAATACTTTATTACTGAGATGGTCTCTAGTTGGAAGTTTACTTTCAGAGCAGAGGCGACAAATGATATTTCGGCTTCCAATGCACGTCTAACAAATCCTTTCTATGCTTTAAAATTAATGCATACTCTATGTGTTCTCATTTAAATGGCATTTGAGCTAATTCTGTCCTCCCTCCCCGGGACTCATGAAGCAGCAAATGTTTTATACTATTGTCAGACACAAACTACAGTGAAAGCAACAGTATATTACCATCCAGCAATCCTGCTGACAAGTGTAACTAGTTTCTCTTAAACCTCCCCTTGACTATTGGTGCCACAGTTTGACAAAGTCACACCTCGGAGAACTTTGACAGATCACTTTCAATAGGGCTGTGAAGGAGCTTGGTACTGGCCAGAGGCATGCAGGTAACACAAACAGAAGGCACTGTTCTTTCAATTAGTCATCCCTGAAAAGGACTGACATTGTAAGACTGATTCCTCCTTAAAGATGAAGCACTGCCTTGGAAAGGACTGCTTATGTTCTACAAAGACATACCAGCAGCTGTCATTCACAAGAAGTATTTTCCACAGGCTTGCAGACTATGAAGTTAAATATAGTTATATAGGAGAAAAAAATACCTAAAATCTATTTTAAAACTATATGCAAAGATCTTTTCTGTTTCATAAAGCCATTCCTCTCTGAAAGCTGCTGAATGACCATGTGAGAGCTTAGCCTTCTAGCAAGATATAAATTACCTAAGATTTCATTTAGCGAGGAAATAGAATCATAGAATAGTTACGGTTGGAAAGGACCTTAAGATCATCCAGTTCCAACCCCCCTGCCATGGGCAGGGACACCTCACACTAAACCATGCC